>CM029277.1:14374730-14442413 GCA_016920895.1 Vaccinium myrtillus
TGGAGAGTAAATGTTTAATTCGTCTTTGAAATCATGGATTAACCGATAATATCAATTCTGATATATAAATTACAGCTGAATTCGCCGCCCTATTAGGAGAATTAGGTTACTAAGATCAAATTAATTATGCACCAAAATTAAATCTCATTTATGTACACTACTAGCATGATTCACCTAACAATTTTCGGTTTGCAATGAAGGAATGAAGGTAAAGAAAACCGAATGTATGAAGTTTCCGACAAAAAAACACGAAGGTAACATTGCAGACAACCATGGTAGTTGGGATATAGAGGCTACTCATGCTAGCAATAATTCTGGTGCGGCTACTGGTAAAGTCTTGAACTTCTTATCTCTTTCCGTTCCATTGGAATTTACTTTTATTATTCTTGAAACCAATGCGGAGACAATATTTGGATCGGGAGGTGGCATTGTTTGATGGTAGTCCACAGCTTGTATTGTTGCATATTGTTAGTAAGAATAGGAGTAGAAAATTAAGTTAAAACTCAAACTGTCCTAAGCTTTGTTTTGAGTTCAAAAAATAATAAAGACTTGATTCAACTCTCCAGTGGTCCTTATATGAAAGCCATCGGGATATATATATAATAAAGACTTGAGCAAGAAAGATCGTATTGTTACAAATAAGAAAAAAGAAAACGGAAAATGGATTTTATGTTGTAGCTTTTCCAATTGAATAAAGTTCGAGGAAACCTATTAGAAATAAAGGAAAAGATACAACATGCTACTTGATTTGATGGAATTCCCATTTTTGCAAATGGGAAACAAGGCTTTAAAAGAGAGTCTCTAGTCTCATACGTACTTCTTTTTTCTTTTTCTTTTTTTTGTCGGCAATAATATTAGTGAAAATTTGACAATGGATACATCATAAGGGCATACCGAAAATAAACAACGAAGCCCAAGGCCAAAAGCCCAAAAGGGGCCAACCCTAACCAGCCATTCTATCGCCGCCCCACAGAACCAAACCCCTTGCCGTTAGGCCCAAAACTAGTCACATCCCACAATGAGAACCGAAGGGTGAGCCGAAGCCGACGACGGAGAGACACAGTGACAGTGACAACAACAACAGTTGTCTGACGCATTATGCATAAACGGATTCACCCAGTGATGAAACATGCAGAACACAGAAGATGTCGGCAAACATGGGAGCGAGTTGAAGAAGAGGAAGAGGGAAGAGGGAGAAGGAGAAAAGGGCTCCATGGACATCGCCAAACGCACTGCCACCAGACGCCGCCATCGCACATCCGCCATCCTAAAGAAGACAACCACGCCGCCGCGTCCCCAAACAAGCGACTGGACTCCGAATACAGCCACCGAGAAATCGCCATTTTGGTTCTCACAGAGGAGAACCAATAGCTGGGGAAACCAATATTCCTCCGCAACCCGCCAACCGTACCACCACACCCTCCACAGCCTAGTCCTGCAAAAAAAAAAAAAAAATTAAATAAAAAAAGGAAAAAAAAAAGAAAAAAGAAAAAAAAAAAAAAAAAAGAGAAAAGAAAAAAAAAAAAAAAAAGGGGAGGGAGAGTGAGATCGGGGAAAGGAGGGGGGAGGCAGCGGCAGCGCCCCCCCCCCCCAAACGGGAAACCCTAGTTGGTTTTTTAGAGAGGAGGAGGAGAATCTTTTTAGAGAGAGAGAGGGGGAGAGAGATAGAGAGAAGAGAGACTGGGTTCAAGAAAAGTTGGTGGCCGATTCTCTAGTCCCATACTTCCTACGTGCTTTATATTCCAACCCTCTTGCTTTCCATGGTTGTCAATTAAGTTACATTAAATCTAGTTGTGTTATACCTTTCACTTTCATGATTTTTGCCGACTACTTATCCTCCTTTTGGTTGTCTATTACTTATGATTTTGTTGTACATTACGCGTTCTTGGCTTTTTAAAAGAAATCACTTGATGCCATGACAAACCCTCTATCGTGATAGGAGACTGGGCTTATAAAGTGAAGAAGAGATTGCATGCTATGGTTTCGAAAGTCGCTGAAACATTGGGTAAGGATTCTGGATGAATTGCATTTTACAAAGAGTAAGACTTTCCTTTACCCGGCAGGGATGACATGCCTAGTTCGTTCTTCATTAAAAAAAGAAAAATTGAGAGAGGCTTAATTAGTTGGTTGTTGTTTTCTTGCCTATGCATATTTTGAGAAGTCTTAAATGTGCAAGAAGTCTCGTACCAGAATATAACACAGTCTGCAGATTTTCATCATCACGTCAAACTTATTCAACTATGAAACTCGCCGATAATACTAGCAAGACTCAAGTTCAAGTGATTACATTAGATTTTCATCCATATGCTAGACTAGTATGCACTGTTATTGCTTAAATACTAGCTAACTATTTTAACAATACAGAGCAATCAATTAAGCCCATCCGCGAGATCCGAAAGAAAAGATTGCTACACGATCAAGCAGATGATCTTCTCCGATTCCTTTGCAACGAAATTATACGCTCAGATTTCTCAAATGCAGATAGGATACTTCAGCTACCATTACAACAAGCAACAAAGCACGGAATTCTTGAAATTGTTGAACAGATTTTGAAGTCATACCCTTATGCCATTTCTCTTGAAAACGATTTGAAGCATTCAATTTTCCATGAGGCGATTTATTACCGACAAGAAAGGGTGTTCCGTCTTGTAGGCCTACTTGAAGAGTATAAAGTCATAGTTTTCTCAAAACGGGACAAGAATAACAACAATGCTCTTCATTTGGCTGGGCTTTTGCCGCCTCCAAAAATACTTGACCGCACAGGTGGTGCAGCTCTACAGATGCAGAGAGAATGGCAGTGGTTCAAGGTACGCTTTCATTTCAAATGATCTAAAGATGACAAATTTAGTCGATTGCCAATTTTCATTAGCTAGCGTGTTGGAGATGCACTTAGAGGACATTTCCACTAGTTTATAGGTAACAAGTAGCGCAATTCCAGCCCAATAGAATGATATGGGGCATTCTCATCTCAAGATACGTTACCAAGATACGTTAATTGGGATTTCTTGGGGCATTCTCATCTCACTTGCCTAATTGGTCATTGTTGTGAAATATTGGTCAAGGACCATCCGAACATGAACTAATTTTCGTGTTCAATACAATCAACCTTTCGCAAACAAGATGTCTCAAGACAATATTCTACCACTAGGCGCTAGAGGCTTCTTACAGATTCTGGGTTTTAAAATAAAACTTTTAATTCATGGAAATAGATGAAACTTTTCTAATTTTGAACCGCCTGATTTGTAGGGAGTTGATAAACTTGCACTTCCAGAAAACAGAGAAGAGATAAACAAGGATAACAGGACACCCGAACAAGAGTTTAGTGAGACACACAAGGCGTTGATGAAAGACGGAGAGAAGTGGATGAAAGTTACCGCAAGTTCATGCACAATCATAGCATCTCTCATTGCCACCGTGGTGTTTGCGGCTGCCATACAAGTACCCGGTGGAAGCAACGACAAGGGCCACCCAGTTTTCTACCAAAACAGAGCCTTCATAACTTTTGGCATATCTAATGCGCTCGCTCTTTTCTCGTCCATTGCTTCCGTAATCTCGTTCTTGTCCATCCTCACTTCTCGCTATGCAGCAAAAGATTTTCTCGTTACCTTACCCAAAAGAATGATATGGGGTCTGGTTAACCTCTTCGTCTCCATACTATTCACAATGATGGCCTTTGGTTGCATAGTTTATCTTGTGTTTAGAGAAATCAAGGAATGGATTCTTCTTCCAGTTGTTGCATTGGGTTGTGGTCCTGTGTACTTGTTTGTGGTTTTGCAATTTCCTCTCCTAATGGATATGGTAAAGTCCACATATTTTTCAGGTGTGTCTTTTCAGCAAATTGATCCTATGCCCCAATAGGGTAGATATCAAAACTCAAGATTCTGGTAGCAGAGGGCTTTTTAGCCTCATTACCGATGTAAAGCTATACAAAATGTATTTGTAAAATGTTATGATTGTCTTCTGTAATTGAGTACCTCAATTTGAATATTTTTCCCTTCTATATATTTGTATGATTGAGAATCCTGCGCAGTTATATTCAGGGGTGGATCTACATCCAAGGGTGAACCACCCTTAAGAATTTTTTTTTTTAGACTACATGTAATGTTTTTTATTTTATTTTAGTTTAGCTCTTTTTGAACACCCAACTCAAAAATATTTGAACACCCAATCCTAATAGTCTTGAACACCCAAACAAAAAATAGTTGAACACCCAACCCAAAAACAATTGAACCCAGCCCACAACAAATTACAACACATAACTAAATTGAATAAACTAACAAAACCAAACAAAAATAAAAACAAGGAAGAAAATAACATTATTGATCCTTCATGAAAAATCCTGAACACCCACTTTAGCTCGATCAAAGCTCACACTCATAATGAAAGAATTTTACGAGAGAGAGAGAGAGAAAGAGAGAGATTTATTGGTATAATTTCCATGTCGATTGCCAATAAATGTACTAATTTCGTATCTGTGACACTAACTACCTAATTTTTTTTATCTTTTATTGTTTTAGGCTTTTGGCTTACATAATTATGGACAAGCTAATCACTACAAAAAAAAGAAGCTTTTTGCGTCCGCAAGGTGTCGTTGCAATTGCTCACTATGTCGTCGCAAAAGTTATTTGCGACCGCAAAAATAGGGACGCGATTGCTTGGGTGTCAAAAAAAAAAAAAAAAAAGAAGCTATTCGAAAACCCCTACCTGGAAGCAAGATCCATGACCCTATCATCTTTGTCGGTTGTCATCATCTTACCGTCTCAGAAGTTGGAGGTCCGTTCATCATCCAAGATGAGGTTGGAAGCTTAGAAAAGGCATTTGTTCCAAAGATTTCATCTCTAAGGTATACAACTTCGTTTCTCTGTTGAGACTAAAGAACTCGACGTTCTGAGGGGTGGTGCTAGGCCTAGGGTGGTTACTCATACCTTCCCTAGGCTTAGTCAACCAAAGAGTCTTAGCAAAATGCCACCATAACAGGAAATGGTTGCTCAAATTTCTTGGACAAATGCCGTATGGCACTTACCTATTACCATGCGGTAATGTATCTTTTGAGATACATTCTTTTTTCTTTTTTTTTTTATCCCACTTCTTATGGTTCATCTATACCTTCAAGGAGAAAGTTCCCGTTGAAAAACATCCATGTTGAAAATCATCTTTACCCATATTTTTGCTCGAATCCTGTTAAAATTTCCTACACTGTTATAACTGTGTCTCATGGCACTTATTTGTACCGCACGGTACACTTATAAGCAGGGGCGACTCCACATAGTGGAGAGGGTCAGCCGACCCCACGAGGGAAAAAAAATACTACTGTTATATTGAAATTTTGTGAAAAAATCATAAAAGAACCCCCTAAATTTGGTGGTGACACCACTGAATAACTCCTAAAAGTTCATAAAAGTTACTTATTTGTGTGGTTTGTTTGAATCCTAGTCATTCATTTTGTTCTTTTGACAAGGAGATGTTGATCTGTCTCGCTAGGTTGAGATTTAAATGTGATTTTTGTTGGAATAAGATTTTTAGTTGCCATTATTGTGATATTTTTCTTTGATTTATGATTGGTAAAAGTATTTAACGTTTATGAATGCACCCAGGCTTCCGAACTTCTGGAGTCGCCACTGCTTATAAGTGCAACACGTCACACTTAAAAGTGTCGCACAACACTACCTCAAAAATAAAATTTCAAATCATTTTTTCTTGTGGCAGTGTATGAAATAATAATCGTTTTTCTTTAAATTCATTGTTATTATTTGACGTTCTTATCAATTATGCTTATTTATTGTTTACATAAATAAAGCTTGGCAATACAATATTTTCCCAAAAAAAAATCCCACAAATATCTAGTAAAGACCGGTTTTTAATCGGACAAGCGGAGTGCCTTAAAAACATTCCCCACGCGTAACCTGGCTCATGTGGTACAATAATACCGTTTTAGTTTTGACATAATGACTAGTGAGCAAGTTAGTTATATATTATTGCGTTGTTTTTGTAAAAATGGTATAGTCTGGATGATAACCAAGATACTGATTATGAATTCTACATAAACAATAAAATGAGAAAATTTCTGTTTATGAATCTTTGTAGACTTTAGTTAATTAGTCGTTTCTTTTCTATTTCAAATAATGTTTTATTCGATTTTCAAGCTTGTTTGACTTTAACAACAAATTGTCAACCTAGGTTGTTTGGGAGCCGTATTTGGCTGATGTCATACAACTCTTCGAGATTATTTTCGCATTGGTAGTGAGGTGTGGCAGACAGTAGCCCCATTGTTGTGTTTTTTCTTTTGCTGAGTGGCATCAAACAAACAAGGTACTTAGATAGTTTGGGCAGTGACAACAAGTACCGAACGTGAGTCACAGCCTATCAGAGCACCACGGCCATGACCTTCCTGCTATAGTCAATGACTGGTCCATTGAGTATGCACCACTTATTGCCTTGTGGGAGCAGCAGTTGGAACGAGTTGTTACAGGCCCAACCTTAGAGGGTGACCTTAGTTACAATGACATGTACTTGGTGTGGTACCGAAGAATTACACATCGATACGTTAGTCGTCTTGCATGTACATATGACTTAATTTGTGGTAAGGAAAATCAACCCAGACTTCAGTTAGTGTTCTATTTCCATCTATGCACACTTTTATACTCCACATTGTGAATTAAATAGAAACTACATACAATTACTTTGAATCTTTAATCTTCATAAAACTTGTGATCATTGCATCTACTGAGTACTTGGCATTTTCCCTTTGCTTGAGTTGAATTAAATGATGTAGCTACCCTTCCCACTGCAGAGGATGCACAACTGGATTCGGGGTTAGCAAAGGATGCACAAGTAGAGAGAGGGAAAAAGGTGGACGGGGCGGTGGAAGACAGACATGGCGATGAGGGATGTCCTTCTCCAAAAAGGAGGAAGTTGACTTTGGCGGATGATGAATCCCAACCCCAAGAGGCGGTGACACAAGTTGTAGACAAGGGTCAACCACATCGTACAAAGAAAGTACCCAAGTGCGGTACTCACTCCCCTCCTCTCTTCCTTCATTTGCTAAAATTTGATAGCTATGTCGAGGCAAACGCATCTGCATATGGTTGACTTCTGCACGAAAACGATGTAAGGCTTTTTGTGAGAACTAGGGAGTATCTGTTGCCATGGTGACTACTCGCCGACGTGGAATAGGAAGGTTAAATGATCTACAATCTTCAATTAGCACTTCAAATTGGTGAATTCCAAATTTCATACTCTCGTCGCATTTCTCTAACATAGACGGATGCATATCACAAGTTAGGGTTCAAAGGATATTGAAATTCATCATCAAGCATCCAATGACGACCCGTAGCTTCAAATATATCGTGGACTGTATACTTCATGGTAACCTATGAATTGGAATAAAAGTATTGTGTCCTTTTTTTTATATAAACATGCAAAATTTGTAGAAATCATAAAGGGTCTGAATTTGTCTGACAGGATTCCTAATGGACAAGTAATTGAATTTCAACCCCATGCAACTTCTTAGGCTGAACACAAGAAATAAAATACTTCTCAGGTTTAAAGTGAGAAGTAACCAACAACCTCTCAGACTACACATAAAACTTATTATTTGTCATGTTCAACTTGAGAAGTTTGTAGGGATCAATAATTTTACATGTCAGGAATATTGTAAAAGTATACCCCTACCCAACTGTGCACTTTATCAGTTGTAGGGAATGTAGTTTGGCAACCCCGACCCATTTTGAATGACAACTGGGTACACATTTCATCTAATACATGCGAACTTATCATACATCTGACCCTTTGTCTATAAAAGAAATTTGAATGTTTGACATGAGATACGTGTATTACAATGGCAAACAGAGATGATCCCAAATGGAAAGGTAAGGGCAAAGAATAAAGTAGTTCAAGTGTAGAAACCCCAATTTGCACCCTCCAAAAACCCTTAAGTTGTGGTCGATAGGCTCTCCAATGATGATATGGATCAAAATATGCCTCAAAAGCTTCAAACAATGCTCTTTGTGCTTACAAATCAAATCAAAATCTCTTCAAAATAAACCCAAGCATGCACTACCTTTTCGTACATTCAATTTTTTGATATATAATATGTCCCAATCAATTTTAAAATGAGGAAGATGCGCACGTTTTACCAAAATGACTTATTTTTCCGACCTTCTGAGGGTAAAATGGTCATAGATATTGATGTATAAATTATTTTGGGTTCAAACCATTTGGGTTAGAAATTAGACTTAACAAGCTTTTCAACGCTTCAAACCACGCGCAAAACGAAATTTGGTACCACCCGGGGCAGCCCGGCGATGTTTGGTCTGCTGTGCAGTCTCAACTTGTTCGCACCAGTTCAGTTGGTGCACACGAGTCTCAACTGGTGCGCATGAATGCCAACGTGTGTTCATGAGTTGACTATCAAACGCCAAAATTTCGTACAAGCATCTTACAGGCGAATCCCATGATTGTTATTCAATTTCTGGGGTTGTCCAAGTGCCCTCTCCTCCTTGAAATACGGATCCATGTTCTTGGGATTACTTTTTGGGCCTTTGAACCTTTTCAAATCCCATTTTGAACTCCCCCACACCTATAAATACCCTCCTACTTCTCAAAAACAAAAACCAACTATTGCTACATGCTCCCATACTTACCAACCTACTGCTACTTCATGCTGCTACTCTCTCTGTAACTCATTTTCTTTTTTCTTTTTCTTTTTCTTTTTTATATCTTGAAAATTTTACACCTCAAGTCCTAATAAAAATCTTGTAGCCCCTAACCCCATTTCCTTTCTACCATCCCCTGAAAACCTCAGTTTGCAAATCCCAACCATCCATCCACGTTTAAAAATCAACCATCTCAAAGCCAAAGGTCAAATGAGCAAATTTCAAGCATTTTAGAGGTAAAAAGAGGTTGGACTTATGGTTGCTATTTGATCCTTGAGGGACTTCCTTGGGTATATTTCAACCTTCTATGTTGAATTTATACCAAAAACCAAGGCCCCAATACGTCAAAATAATTTTTCAAAAAAAAATCAATTCGGGGAGAGCATTTGGGCGCCCAAACTCCTTCATGCGCCCAAATACTCCTTTGGAGCCCATTTTCTAAAAATCAATTTTTGCACAGATTTACAGAGATTTCGTGATTTCCATTTTATTTTTGCTTTTTGACCAGATTAACTTTGTATGAGGAAAATCATTTTGATCAAAAATAGATTTTCATGTTATTGGAGTAAACTTTTAAAATCAAGTCTGGTATAGCACTTGTGCGTCGAAGTACTATTGATGCGCACAAGTCCGATTCAGTAATTATTTTTCTCAAAATTTAATTTGATCCATCACATTTCCGTTTATTTTTTTTAAAATAAAAAATCATTTGTTCTTATAATTAAAGATTACCAAAAAATCAGAAAAGAAATCTGGATTGTGGTTAGTTTTGATAAATTCTTTCTTTTCTCAATATTTGCATACATTCATTTTCATTTACACGTTATATTTTTCGAAATGCTTTCCTTGTTCCCTATCCCCTTATGTGTGGAGTTTAGAAATAAAATCCTTTTATAAAATCCCACAAATATTAAAGATGAAATCAATCCTCGTGTTGGGGGGGGTGCCATAAGACCCTTCCCCTCTCGTAACCTTGCTCCAAACCTAAAATCTTTTTGGTTAAAAAGATCAGTAATAAAGCCTTTTCAAAACACGCCACAAAAAGTCACGTTTTTCAAAACGGTTTCTCGGGTGACTATTCACAAACCCTGGTGGCGACTCCGAGGAATTAGAAATTCAAACCGGTAAGTCGAAAGCCCCATGGCACCGTCCACATCAGGACTATTTCTTGGACCTAGAATTCCAGGGCTAGCTGGTGTTCTTCAAGAGGCAATGAAACGAAGAGCTGCTGGGGAGGGTGTGGAGACCATGAACACACAAGAATTCCTTCATCGAGCCCTTACGGTTCAAAGTGAGGACACTGATTTCGTTGATAACTCTGCCTGGCTAACTGCAGTGCGCCAAGTATACCTGCTAGATCCTAAATACACAGATTTGGCTATTGTGAAAAAAATGAGCAATCTTTAACAAAAAACAAAACAAAATGAGCAATCTGAAACGGGCTCCACTCATGAGTTGTCGTATAATTGGCCCTATTTTTTAAAATAGCAATTATGGTAAAATTTCCAACTCATGATTTGTGAGTTGACCTCATATTATTGTTTAGGTTGTCGCATGGGTCAAATCACACGTGCGTAACCAATTAGGAGAGCCATAGCTGAGTTGAAGGTAATCATAGTTACCCAGTTTTCCATATTTTTTTAATCCACAAAATATACTTTCGGCATGTAATGGAATTTTTTGGAATAGGATCCCATAGGATCAATATGGGCCTGAATCCACTGGAAGGCGTACGACGAAGAAATGTTTCCAGGGATGCTTAAGGCCAATACCTGCATCATACTGAAGGAGATTGTTCTATTCCGACCTACACCGAAGACCCCCTATTTGAACATCACACTGGCAAACCTTCAATGTGTGATTGAAAAATTTATGTTGGATTGAACGTTAGTTTAATAGGTTAGTTAGGGTGGTGGTTCATTTAAATTCATATAACCCTCTTTATTTGTTTGTTTAACTCTATGATTTCATGTACTACACTTCAAGGACCGTTAACCCCATGAAGTATTGTTGTTGGGTTTGTAATTTGTTTGTTTTTTGGTTTGTTTCCATTTTTAATGAAGTATTGTTGTTATGTTCAATTGCTACATTGTTGGTTTTCTTGTTTATAGATTCAAGAAGAGAAATAAGGGAGGGTCTAGTAAGGATAGAGTTGAAGACAAATAAGGGGTCCAACACTTAACTAAGGAACAATTATTAGCGATTATACATAATACAGTAGCAAGCCCTAACTTTTGAAAAAGAGAAAAGGAAAAGAGGGAGAGAGAGGATTGTGGACACCTCTCCGAGGAATTCGATTAGGAGTCGCGACCTGGGTTTTTGCGGATTGTCCCCGAGGAATCGAACTCAAATGATTCGTGCCTCATTTTTAGGATAAGATTTTAGTACCAATCCGTCTTCGCCATAATATCTTATGTTTACGAGGGGCGAAGGGTTTTATGGTACCCCCCTCAGCCGACCCTAGAGTCGGTCTTTACTTAGTATTTGTGGGATTTGTAAAATGCTCAACCTTGAGCAAGTAAAAGAGGATGGGACATGGGAAACAAGTAAATGAGATTGCAAATAAAGATGCACATGAAACAGTGGATACTTGTGCGATGTGTACAAAGTGATTATTTATGATGCATGAGATTCATTGGGATTCATGAGATATACGACCTATGCAAGACATGAGTTTACATTAGCTAAAGACGAGTATAAACACGAGTAATGACATGGGATATTCACTAAATGAAGGGGATATGCAATAATCTATGTATGACTAAACTGAGATGCAACAAAATAACCATAAACATAAGTTGGATTGAACAAGATATAACAAATAAGAACTGTTTGGAACCGAAATAGATCTGCTTGCATGAGTGCTCAAGTGGGTCTGACTTGAGCGCTCAAGTGAGCTCCCCTCTTGCAATCCATGTTTAGCCTTCATCTTTCAAAAGTAGATCTGTTTGTCTTGATTTATCATGTTTCCATACTTATAGCTACTATCCTCGAAACAAATGACCCCAAAAACTCATTTTTCAACTTATTACATGAGCAAATCAGAGCACAAACAGACCCATCTTGAGATTAATTAATAAGCATAATAACTGGAAACATTTTAAGCCTATTCAGAACCAAAAACTAGAAAATATGAGAAAAAGGGGATTTGAGTGCTCAAATGGACTTGAGAGCTCAAATGTGATAACTTGAGCGCTCAAGTGTGGGTGACTTGAGCTCTCAAGTGGCTCACTTGAGCTCTCAAGACAACGGCTTTTACAATGTTTCTTCTTGATTTCTTTTTAAAAAATGCCTCTGTTTACCATCATTTATCATGTTTCCAGATGTTTAGCCATCATTTTCAAGAGAAATGAGCTTCAAAAGTGTGATTTTAGTCCACCTCCTAGGCTGATTTGACCTTAAAAGGAGCTCTTTTCGATACCAACAACCAACAAAATGGATAAACAGGATAATATATGGACACAAGTAGCAAAATAAAAAAAAGTGTATGAAAATGGACTGAGCGCCCGGGTGGGTGGACTTGAGCGCTCAAGTGGGTTTCAGACCATAAATATTGAAAACAATTTTGTTTGATTATTTGACCAAAACAAGTCTAGAACTGGTATGAGGAACCAGCCTAGGCTTGTTTGGTTCCCTCTGAAAGCAAAAACAGTAAATTATTAAGGTATTTATACCTTTTCAAGCCTAAAACAAGAGCTTTTAAGATGATTATGCTGGAATAGGGTTGGATGATCAAGAACTGAACTAAGATGTGAGCTTTGAACACGTTTGATGGGTATTTAGGCCAAAGTTGAGTGCTTAGAAGGGGTTTTTGTGGGATTCTTTGAGAAATAAGACTCAAGATTGGATTTAGGGACTGATGGTAGACTAGGTTTGGCCAAGATTGAGTAGAGCTAGACTGGAATTTAGGTTTTAATCATGTTTTGATGGGTTCTAGGGCCAAAAGTGAGAGCTAGAGGGGGGTGTGGGTGTGGGTCTTGGTTGTTTTTGCTTGGATCAATAATGGGAGAGTAGAAGATGATGGAGAGAGGCCTAGTTAACAATGGCTAAGTGTAGAGTGTCCAAATGAAGGAGAAGAAGGGGTTTTATAGAAGGATTTTGGGAGAAAATTGATCTTTAAACTTGGGTTAGAGGTCTAGGGGATAATTTGGTCTAATAGACATGTAAGGATATGCATTTCGGGGTCTGGGGGAGCCTAACAAACAAAGGAATCTCATGATTTTGCTTACAGGGTGCTGTGCAGAAATTTGCCGTGTGGACAAGACTTGAGCGCTCAGATAGGATGACAGCTCAAGTGGCTTTTGGAATTTTCAGGTTTTCTTGGGATTTTCGAGGGCTTTTGGTGAGATGGAAGCCTTGTTCAAGCTTGTGTACTGTACTTGAGTTATTCTTCGTCATTGGGATCGACAAGTTACATTTACAAAGTATTCCACACTTAATTGGAAAGTTACATCTACAAAAGCACATTACAGCTATGTCGAAGCTCCAACATTGCCTTCTCAAAGGATGCCTTCACAATATTCCTTTCTGCTTCCCTCTGAGTACACTGATTTATTTGCTTCTTCAGTCTCATTAAATGCAACTTGAAGATTTGAATCCAATTGTAACTTGTCGTTGTTTAGCTGACTAAGCAAGCATCAATCTGCATTTGCTCCTCTACGGGAAGAAGCATGTAATCCACACATAAAATACCAATTAAATATGTAATCCACACTTATTAGTTTATTTTGACTTAGAGGGAAAAAGAAATAGTGAGTTTTTTTTTTTTTAAATTTGGTCTTGCTTTTAGTTTCTTGTTTAAGAACTTGAGATTTATTTTTGTTACTAGCGTAATTGGTGGATGGGGCATATTTATTTTGTCTGGGTAACGAAGCGGCAAACAATGGCCGTGAGATAAGGTTGGGATTCATATGGATTGCCAGGGGCAATAAAGAAAACATCTTCATATATTTAAAAATAGTAGTATAGACTGAAAAAATTTCAAAACACGCTTTTACCATAAATTCCCAAATGGGCCAAATTACAAGCATGTTTTTGAAGGTCTCTTTTTAAAAACATCGTTTTAGGCAGATTACGATTAACGAATGTCAAAACCATGTTCGCCAAACGCGATTTTCGTAAAACCATGATTGCTAATCACATTTTCACGTATTTTAGAAATAAAGTTTTAAAAGTAACATATTAATTACTTAAGTTACAAAATAAATTCAAATCATTTAATCGCCCATAGATATTACCACCCCAAACTCTAAATAAGACGATCGAAGTTAGTAAAAATGAGAGTTAAAAAGACTTCTCAGGTCATGTTAAAAATGTCAAAACCGTGTTCGCCAAACACGATTTTCATAAAACCATGATTGCTAATCACGTTTTCACGTATTTTAGAAATAAAGTTTTAACAGTAACATATTAATTACTTAAATTATAAAATAAATTCAAATCGTTTAATCGCCCATAGATATTACCACCCCATACTCTAAATAAGACGATCGAAGTTAGTAAAAATGAGAGTTAAAAAGACTTCTCAGGTCGTGTTAAAGACTTCTCAGGTCCAATACGAGAAGTATGTTGGATAGTTAGGAAATGATAAGTTAATTAAACTTCTCAGGTCCAACATGAGATGTTTAAACTACTTCAATTAACTTCTCATGTCCAACATGGGTTGTTTAAATACTTCTTAGATATACGAGAAGTATGTTCGCGGTTAGTAAATCACAAATTAACCCGACTTCTCATTTTTGACATGAGACGTATGTATGGACACGCTGGCCAAATATCCACGTTAGACAGTGACACTGAAAAATCAGGGTTCCCTAATAATCTGTTAAATAAAAAACCCTAATAGTATGAATGCGAATCAATAAGTTACCCAGCACAAATCACACAAGCAATCAAACAGATGAACGCACGATACATGTGGAAAACCCCTGAATGGGTAAAAACCACGGGAAGGAATCAAATCACTATAATCGTTGTGCAGTTACAGATATACCTATTCAAACGAAGTAAATCCTCACAGCGTTCTAAGTATCACCTGCCGAGTCACACGTACACCGCACCCAGTGATCTTGATCGCCAACGCCTTGAATCGCACAATCCTTCCAATCCTTTGCCTTTCAAACTCTACGAAAGGGCTTAACCTAAAGAACGATGATGTTGATGTAAAATCCTCTCGAAGATTATTTTATGGCTTAGAGAATCAATCAATCTTTGAAGTTCTTCGAGATTCACAAACTCTAGCCGCCACAGATGTTTGGAGGTGGAAAATATGAGTGTTGGCCAAGTTGTCTCTACAAAACCCTAGCCAACATTATATTTATAAGCTTCAAAATGTGTTTTAGTAGGTTCGGAGTTGCTCGAGCAACTTACTAAAGGCATCCCATTTGCTTGATGTGTAGCTTGTATATTGCTTGAGCAAGTTTCTTGAATTACATCAAAATAACGACCGCAATAAAAAGAATTACATATTGATTTCCTTCCACACCTAAACAGACACTCTAAATAATAAAATTACAACTCGATGTAAATGTGTGTTTTGTCAAACGGAATTGCCAAAACAAAGGAATCCAAAACTTGGTCCTTACAATCTCCCCCTTTGGCACTTCCATGACAAAACACACTACAAAGGCAATCTATCCTATATGAACGAGTTGTAGAAAGCCTGCAAACAAAACTCAACATCCAAATATATTAGAACAGTAGGCAACCTACTCCCCCTTTCATCATTCTCCCCCTTTTTGACATGGAATGACAAAGGGCGAATATGATAAACAATAAAGCAATAAATGTGAACAAATGAGAGCATTGAACAATTAAAGACCAAGAGAAACAGACAAGTGAGATATTATTTAAGAGAGAAACGAACACTAGCACAGATATCATGATGCCTAAACTCAATAGCAGACAAAGTACTAAAAGCACGCAAAGCTCAATAAAACATAATTAAACTCAATGCTAAAAGATTATAAATTTTTTGAAGATATGAGCATGAGAATGTTTTAGTGCAAGTATTATATCAAGAGATGAGATGAACAAGACATCCAAACTTTAACACGCAACTTGATGCTAGAACACCATGCAAGGCAGAAGAAATACAACACGCCATGATCAACGACATGTGAGGAAAGTGTGTGTGTGCGCATCCATGGCCTAGATATCAGGTTAGCTCAATTTAGGACCCATATTCTCATGAACAATAGGAGTATCAAGATGACTCCCCCTCAAGAAGTCAAACCAAGCTAGGTCCTCAATGATTTTTTGTTGATAAGTACTTGCGGAGCTCCCCCTCAACCTCTATTTCTTATTCTTTTTACAAAGTATTCTCTTTTACCCCACTCGCCGTTTGACGCGACCGTCCGGACTGGAGAGAGCCGAATGCAACCGGTTACTAAGCAAGTGGTCCAATACTAATACCATCTTTTCCATAAACTCTTTTTTTTTTATATAACCTCACCGATGGAAATATTTTTTTCATTGTATTTTGCACTATCATCGGCGGCTTTCACACTACTAGGACTTTTGTCTTATAGGCAGCCCTTTCCTCAAGTCATTCATTCTCTCAATTCTGGAGGGGGAGATGGAGACAAAAAAACAAATGGTGGTGGATGGATTTCAACATCACATTTGGAATTCTAACCACGAGTCAATCTCAAAAAGAAATCTCAAGATACAGACCAAGTTTATAAGAACAAGACCCCTAATTGTCAACCATCCATAGTAGCCATGAATAAGTGTACAGAATGTCGGATACTCATGGTTTATTGGCATTCGAATGTTCTTGCAGGAAGAATACCAAAAAAAAGTGCAATAAAAATAAGGATGAACATGTTCATAATATCCAATGATATTAAAATACGCACTGAAGACTATCATGCTCAATTCACGCAACAACTAATAAAATAGCCACAAAAAAAATAATTTTTTTTAACTTTTTTATGAAATAACGCAAAGAAAAAAAAACGATGAAACTCCATAACTCTAGGTATCAAAAAATGCAGGATCAAATAAACCTAGATTATGGAACCACGAACTAGCCTCAAAAGGCAAGGCCAATCTCTCCAAATGAACTATAGTCATCTAAAGAGTTAAGATCATCATCAACATCAAAGACCAAATCAGTTTACGCACTCAAATCTGTCTAGGCTTTCCCTTGTCAACACTAGTTCTTTTAGTGGTTATGGGCGTGAAATTTATCTTAGTAAAATTAGCCTGCGAATGCGTTTTATGTCTACGCCTTTGAAAATACTCCCTATGATTGTTCATGTTATTGTAATGGGGAGGAGTCCTATGATAGCCATAAAAGGCAAAACAATAAGGACGAATATGGCCTCCAATTCCACAATGATGGCAAGTGGGCACAAAATTATTATGACCATAAGGACGAGCTACATGTGGATGTGAAGTGTATGACTCATGCATCTTCCTACAGTGCGGTCTAATATGACCAGTCATACCGCAATAATGAAAAGTTTGAACGAATTTAACAACAGGATTAAAAACTTAAGACTTAGTATTATTAATAACTTTAGTTTTTACCTCCTTGCGTTTGGGATGTCCGTTTGCCACTGTTGTCGTTTGCTTCTTTGGCGTGGGAGAATTGAGCTTGTTCTGTACGCCATTAGCATTCTTCTTCTTATCTTTATGATTAGTCCCTTCTTTCCCAATTGGCGGAGTTGAAGATGTCGCATGATAACCAAGCCCTGAACGATCGCTAGGATGCCGTTGGATGGAAAGAATATGATCCAACACTTGGGTCCCAGTCTTTGTATCATCTTCTAATTTTTCCTTCAACTTTGCACTAATCAATGCCTTATTTTTCTCAAGAAGGAGCTCAATTTCTTTATTCCTCTCATCCCTCTCTTGAGTGCGTTCATTCAAAGTAGCTTCAAAACTCTTGACCTTATCAGAAAACTTATCATTCACCTTCATTAATTTTTTACTAAAAACATGAAGTTTGTTGTACTCCTCTTTGATCTCATCCATGTCATCACAGCTTTCCGCCTCGCTATTATCTGTCTCAGAACCACTCGATTCGGAAAGACCCTGAGGATTTAAGGAAACTCCGAAGGCCAAAAAGTTTCTATCATTATTTTCGTTGCCGTCCTGTTCTTCATTCGATTCATCAGAATCGCTATCATCCCACGTTTGAGCAACAAAAACCTTCTTTTTCTTTTTGTTATCACAATCTAAGGCATAATGACCAAAACCATGACACTCGAAACACTGTGGTCCCTCAGGTGGTCTTTTTCCCTCATTTTTAATTTTTTTAGAAAATTCTCTTTTTTCCTTTATCATTTTTCTTTTTCATACTATTTTTAAATTGTTTGAAAAAAGCTTTCATCTCCTCAAAATCGACATCACTATCACTATCTGAATCTTTCTTATATTTTTTTTGAGTACTTTTAAAAGCAATTGAAGACTCTGAATGTTTTACTTTAGGCTGAACAGGTTCAGATTGCAATAGGTCTGCCTCATAAGTTTGGAAAATCCCAACTATTTCTTGAACAGATTTTTCTTTTAATTTTCTCTTACCCTCCAGCATAGTTACTTGAGTTTTAAATCTAGGAGGTAAAGAGCGTAATATTTTTTTAATAATACGAAATGAAGGAATTGGCTCACCCAAGTTCTCACAGCTATTGACGATGGCGATGAGCTTGGAATAAAATTGATTGAAGGTCTCTTCCTCCTGCATTCTGATGGTCTCAAACTCTGTAGTAAGCCTTTGCAGCTTAGACTGCTTAACCACGTCTGTCCCCTCGTGACAAGTAACCAGAATGTCCCATACCTCTTTCGCTATTTCACAGTTAGCTATTTTCCTGTGCTCATTAATATCAACAGCAGAAAATAAAATATCAAGTGCACGGTTGTTAGCCTGAAGTAATGCTTTTTTCAGCGACTAACAACTCAGATTGGGTTTTCTGAACCTGTTTATCCTCTACTGTTTTCATGGGTCGAGTGTACCCCACAATACATGAATCCCAAATTTCTTCACCTGCAGATCTCATTATAGCCTTTATTCTAGATTTCCAGTAATCAAAATTATCAGCATCAAGTATAGACAAATTTCTAGACACGTGATTCATATTCATACTCATGATGGATCTGCTCTAGGAAAATAAATCCTAACGAAAGGAGCAGCTCGCTCTGATACCAATTGAAAAATCAGGGTTCCCTAATAATCTGTTAAATAAAAAACCCTAATAGTATGAATGCGAATCAATAAGTTACCCAGCACAAATCACACAAGCAATCAAACAGATGAACGCACGATATATGTGGAAAACCCCTGAATGGGTAAAAACCACGGGAAGGAATCAAATCACTATAATCGTTGTGCAGTTACAGATATACCTATCCAAACGAAGTAAATCCTCACAACGTTCTAAGTATCACCTGCCGAGTCACACGTACACCGCACCCAGTGATCTTGATCGCCAACGCCTTGAATCGCACAATCCTTCCAATCCTTTGCCTTTCGAACTCTACGAAAGGGCTTAACCTAAAGAACGATGATGTTGATGTAAAATCCTCTCGAAGATTATTTTATGGCTTAGAGAATCAATCAATCTTTGAAGTTCTTCGAGATTCACAAACCCTAGCCGCCACAGATGTTTGGAGGTGGAAAATATGAGTGTTGGCCAAGTTGTCTCTACAAAACCCTAGCCAACGTTATATTTATAAGCTTCAAAATGTGTTTTAGTAGGTTCGGAGTTGCTCGAGCAACTTACTAAAGGCATCCCATTTGCTTGATGTGTAGCTTGTATATTGCTTGAGCAAGTTTCTTGAATTACATCAAAATAACGACCGCAATAAAAAGAATTACATATTGATTTCCTTCCACACCTAAACAGACACTCTAAATAATAAAATTACAACTCGATGTAAATGTGTGTTTGTCAAACGGAATTGCCAAAACAAAGGAATCCAAAACTTGGTCCTTACAGACACGTCGGATGAAATTTGAAGAGACTTCTCAGGTTGAGAATGAGAAGTAAAGAAAGATCTCAAATTGAAAATAAGAAGTACAAAACAACGGTAGTTTTATAAATAGTTTGAAAAAATAATAGATTGTTAAATTGTCTGAAAAATAACGTCATTTTGATAATAAAAAAAACTTGTACGTAGCGAGGGTTTCCCCCTTGCCTCTAGTAGTCAGTGAAACTAAGCGAATGCAAAGTGACGAGGGAAGAAGAGAGCCTCTTGGCCACCAAAAATTGGTTTTATCTTGCTATAATAGAGCTCATGTAGAGAGCCTCTTGCAGATGCTCTTACTAAATGAACCGAGTTTGAGTTTTACAAAGCTTTGCTATGTTGGGTTCGGCTGGGAATTGGGGATCTTGTAGTGCGGAGTTGAACTACAGGATTGTAATGTGGCATCCGAGCCGTTGATCGTCCAATCATGGTCCTGATTTCATCTCAACATTTGCATGATCCGAGCCATCTATTGTCGAGATGAAATCTGAGTCAATGATTGACGAGATCAATGGCTCTGATGCCGCACTACAGGATTCCCGAATCCATTGGACTTAGCTCGACTCGTTTTCGCGCCTAGTTAAATGCTTTGCTTAAAGTATGTTGATCCCCCTTTAAAAAAAGGGCAAAAATCATTTACCTCCCTTGAGGTTTCCGACAACCCCAGATGCCTCCCCTACTTTTAAAATAAATGCAGTTTCCTCCCTTGAGGTTCCAGCTTGCATTTCAAGTTCATCCTTCCGTTAGTTGACCATCCACCTACCTAACAATTTTTTATGATGCCCTTCACTATTTGAACCTCATTCCCCATTTTACCCTTAAAATATGAGTGGAGAATATTTTATGGTGTTTTATAACTGATTTTTTTTTGGGATTGTCTGTAAAATGAGTCACTCCTCTTAGGGCATCTCTAGTGCACTACCTAAAATCACTACCTAGAGTGCCCTAACTAGTTAGCTAAGAAAAACCTCAAAAAATGGTCTCTAGTGCACAAAACTTGGCTCCCTAAAATCCTAGGTGGCACCCCTCACTACCTAAAGTGCCCTAAGTGACTACCTAAATTTGGGGAGGGACTTAAGGAGAGAGAAAGAGGAGAGAGATAGAGAGAAAGAGGAGAGAGATAGAGAGAAAGAGGAGAGAGAAAGTTGTTTGCATTTATAACGTTGAATCTGTCATTATTTTTTTGGTTATGAGGCCCACTTAAATGGGTCCCACATACACTTTAGGGAGTATTTTTAGGGAGCCCCATTAAAGTGAATTTCTTCTTAGCTAGCTAACTAAGTTCTTAGCAAACAAAATTGGGTCCCACATGTGCTTAGGTGTACACTTTAGGGAGCATTTTTTAGGTAGTGCACTAGAGATGGCCTTAGAGCATCCTCATCAGGATCACCAAAATTTTCACCAAATTTAACTTCAAAACCACCTTTTATAAATTAGCAAGTCACTTTATCAAAAACTCACAAAATCAGACTCTCTATTTTAACTTTACTATATTAAACTATTCCCCTCAAATCTATAAAAAAAAAAAATTTCTCCCACAGCCATAACATTTCGGTAGAAACAATTGGAGTAGTGGCCCACGTGTCTCACCCCCACCCACCCCTTCAACCATTGACATTTATTCCCCCACTCACGCGTCGCCATGTGGCGCCCCTCCCCCCTCCCCCCCTCCCCTCCTTTCTTCCGTGTCTGACAGCAATCAACCGAAATAATAAAAAAAGTATTTGAGGCGTGAAAAGTACCGCACCAAATTTGGTGCGGTACTGTAGCAAAAATGTTTTGATGAGTGAGAATAGGGAGGCTGATTTTGGTGGATTTTTAAGGAATTGACTCCCTATTTTAGCCAAAAAGCTATTTTGCTCATCCTGATGGGGATGCTCTTACGCCTCTCTTAGAGCATCCTCATCAGGCTCAATAAAAATTGGGTCAAATTTAACCTTAAAACCACATTTTATAAATTAACAAGTCACTTTTTAAAAAACTCACAAAATCAGACTCTCTATTCAGGAAGTCAGGAGAGAGAATTTTTTTAACCCGTGAACAGTGCATCAAAGGATTTACCGAGTACTGTAGCAAAGTTATAACTTTTGCAGATTTACAAAAAATTTGTTGAGTCTGATTTTGGGATTTTTTTCCCCCTTTCACTCAACAACTTAGCCATCAGGGGGAGTTACCTCCCCCGATGAGGATGCTCTTACCAGTTGAAGAAAAAAGAAGAAACGGAAGAAAAAGGAGAAGAATTTGCATCTCTCTCATCTCCCTCGACACACCACCATCACTCATTTTCTGAAACCTTGCATACCAAATCAACATAAAACACCAGCCCACATTTTCAAATCACAATTTTTCATTATTCTCACTAACAAGAATGAGAACAAAATCTAATCATCTTGAACTCTAGAAAACCCACCAGCAAATCAATTTCTGAACCAAATCAAGACCATAGTTTCTTAACTATCAAAACTAAATCTAGATCACTTTGAACCGAATCAAGATAAAACACTTGAAAGTAGGATACCAATCTATCTATTGAAATTCAAACCAGATTTTCAAATCCCAATTCTTCTTTTTCCCTACATTTTCTCACCCACCCAAAAAACAACAAAATCTACATCTACATCTACTCAAATCTAACTCTAACAAACCCACTTTTAATCCAGTAATAAAATTCACCACTTAATTTTGAGTTCCTCAAGCCACCGCTCAACGCTCTCAAAGGTTGACCGTCGACTGATACCGTACACAATTAGTGCTCCGATGGCGCCGCGGTAGTAGGTGCTTGTGATGGTGCCAAACCGCTCTTGACTTGCAGTATCCCAAATCCGAGCCTTAAGTTCTTTGTCGTCGATTTCCATTCTCTGGGTTTGGAACTTGACTCCGATTGTGGCCTTCAAATGCAAATTGAACTAGTTCCAAGTGTAGCGTGATAAGCGGTTGGATTTTTCGACGGCGGAGTCTCCGATTATGACTACTTTAAAGAGGTACTCCTCCCGTTCTTCGTCGGAACCCATTTTTAGATAAAGAAAGAAAGCAGTAGATTTTAGAAGGAGGAAATAACCCACCTATGAGCAGTAGATTTGTTTTGGACCTGCAGACAGAGTGAATTCAAACAACCCACCCATGGATTTTGCGCCATTTCTTCATGGCAATTTTGCGCCATTTGCTTACCTTCCTGCAGTTGGTCCTTCTTGGGGAAGAAAATCGAAGTCTGGGGGAGGAGTTTTGTGGAGGTCGGCTGAATCAATGTTGTTTTGAGGATAACAGGGTCTAGGTTAGGCTGAAATGTCATTTATAACCCTCTCCGTTAACTCCATCTAACGGCCATCTAGCAGAAGGGAGGAAACTGTATTTATTTTAAGAGTGGGGGAGGTGTTTGGGGTTGTCGGAAACCTCAGGGGAGGCAAATGATTTTTGCACTTAAAAAGAAAAAAGTCAGTTTTTACAGAATCATTAATTATTAGCTGATGTGTCGAGTTAATAGTGGACGACCGTACACAAGGGATGCACGGTGACGGACGCTCTGTTGCTTTTTTTCCTGTTTCGTATCACTCATAGAGTCATTCATGGGGAAGCTAAAAAGTTCAGGGAAAGCGAAAAGACTTGGCCCACTGATTCATTGCTCGATCTTCCTCCGAAAAATTCACCAGAAAACATGGCTAGTAATAGTCGCCGACTGCGAAGCCACGACGGGTCGAACCGGTCGACTTCTCAGGTAAAGGCGCCACCACAGTTTTTCAAGATAATTCACTCTTCAGCTGTGCCCTATCAGAAACTGGTAAGGAATCATCCATACAACATCTCTCCCTCTCTCTAAAACTTGTTAATTTCCTGTTCTAATTTTCATTGTTTGTCATGGTTTGGCTAGCTGTTAGTTATGCAGAAGGATTTGGTTTTATGATTCCATAGCATTTACTCAGCCGATGATTTCTTGGTGTTATTAGCCTTTGCCTTTTTTAGTAATGAAATTTTGTGGTAGAAGTGAACGTATGATATTGTCTTAGTTTTAGTTAAATATACCATACCCAAAATAGATTTTACAGATCTTCAGGTCTAATTTTGGCGAACAGTGACCGTCGGGACAAAGGTCTAAACCGTCAGGATGGATTTCAAATTTTATGTATTTTTTGTCACTTCTTGGGGGCGCATTTTGACCTAGTAAAAGTCCGGATCAGGAAATTACTATCCCGCACAAAGTTGTAATCCATAAAATGATAAAACCAGCTTTCCAACCCGTTTTGAATCGCGTCATTTGGATAATCGATCAAAAAGTTATGGTTGAATTACCAATGCGTGGGCTGAGGCACTCCGAATTCAATCAAGCTCTTGATGGACTAATTGTTCTAGGCTTCTAGCTCGACTCACATTTGAAGTTTTGAGATCGTGATAAGTTTGGCATGGCTAGTGAAATATGCAAGTCAATCTCGAGTTTTCAAGACTGAGCTTAAGCTTTTGAAATTTCGATCTATCAAGCCCGAGCTTAAGCTCATGACGTTCCACAATACGAAAGTTGAGAATAAAAGGCTATACACCTGCACAAAGATATTGAATGCTCAATCTTTCAGTGTAACTTCTCTAACACTAGAAAAACAATCTTCGTCTTCCACACACTTGATTCATTATACTGTTCACTAGATTTTTGTTGGTTTGATGTAGATTTAAATTTCTGGATGCAAAAGTTTCCAATCTGGATGCAAAAGTTTCAGAAACGTACTAGTGATTGGTGAAAAGATATAAATGGAAGGGAAGATCTTACATATTTGTGATATTTATTGATTTTCCCCAACTTTGTAATATATATACGAATGACCCATGTTCACAAGCCTATCGAGCCAAACATCCATATGCTTAGACTTGGCTTGAATTTACAAACAAACAATAAAAAGTGCTTGAGCTTTGGCTGGCTTATATTTTGTTTGAAAGAGCCAAAAGTCGAGCCAAGCTCAAGCTTTTTTGGTTCGTTTAGCAACCCTAACACCCCATACATTTACGTGACGTGCAATTTTTAATTCTCCTAACATAATGCTTTTTTTTTTTTTTGGGTAAGTGAAAATTTTATACCCAACCAAAACAAACAACAAAAGCCCTACAAAACAAGAATGAACCAAGGAAAAGAACTCCTATACAAACTACACCTAACAACTAGGCCCTATTGACTGCTTGTATCTAATATACGCCGGGACATATGCCAAGAATCACATGTTCCTATTCACCCCTGAATTTGGGAACTTCCCCATACACATCCGCAATCTGAGATTCTCTTCAATACAATTCAGGACCTCTCGATGATACTTAGCAAAAGCATCTCTTCTTCCCAATCCTTTTTCCTCCCACCGTACATTATTTTTTTCCAGTTAGTAGTTGTGTAAGTTATGTGACATGTTATTTGACAATTACTCTAATCTTGCTGGTAGAGAATTCCCAATAAATTTTTAAGTCAATATGGGAAGAATCTGGGGAGCCACGTATTTCTCGAAGTTCCAAGTGGTGCTGTATGGAAAGTAGAACTGATAAAATCTAATGATGGAGTTTGGATGTGCAACGGTTGGAAAGAGTTTGCGAAGTATTACTCCATAGGCTACGGGCATTTGTTGGTCTTTCGATACGATGGAAGCTATAATTTCCATGTCATTATATTCGATACATCGGCTTCAGAGATTGAATACCCGGTCAGTGCAACCCATGGTGAACAAACCAACATAAATGGTAATGGGAACTCGAAAATCCTTGAAAAAGAAGATATCGAAATTGATGATTCTGTTGAAACATTAGATGATGTCTCATGTGAAACATACAATACAAGAAGGGAGGAAACCTACAGAAGGGATGAAATTGAGGAACTTGCTATTTCAAGTTGTCGAAAAACAAGGAAGGCATCCTGCTACAGGGCTAATATAGAGAAAGATAGTTCTGTCGAAATATTGGATGATTCATTTGTACCAGATTTTCCGGTTTCTGATAGGGAGAGAGCCAATAAGAAGTCTAGAATGGAGAACACTTCCAATATGCGGGAATTTCCACCGAATATTCAATCTAAAGGGCTAAAGCTTCCGAATCAAGAAAAGAATGTGAAGATAGAAATTGAAAGTAAGAACCTTTCTCTTCTGTTATGCTCGTCCATTTGTTTTACTTGGTGTATTTGGAGTTAATTAAGAAAAGAGGCTCTTTTTTTTTGCCACATTGATCAGTTCCACATTGAAATACTAGTTTTTCCCTTGATATTTTCAGCAGAAGAATACCCTGGAGACATGTCCATTGAGCAGAAACGACATCGATCTCAAATGCCTGTCAAAATGCTATCAGCAACAGGCAATGTGAACTCAACAGCCATCGAAAGAGCCCGAAATTTTAAATCTAAAAAAACTTTCTTCGTGGTTCAAATGCAACCGTCCTACGTCACTCGTAAATACGGTTTGGTAAGCTTTTAAATTATTCCACTGGACTCGGTTATGTACTAGTTACAATGGGAGTTGAAAGATAATGCTTCCATGTATGAGTGTAATTTGAGATTTTATCAACTAAGTTTTGGTCAAATCATTTCTCGACTGAGACAAAAACTCTCTGTTTGCTACTTCTTGCAGAATATGCCACTAAACTTTGTGAAGAAATATCTGTCGGACAATCAGAAGAATATCAGTTTGCAGATTTCAGATGGGACGACATGGTCAGTGAGGTGCTATGCTCCAAGTATAATTAATGGTAAACGCAGCATTGGTTGGGGCCCATTTGCGCGGGGCAATGATTTGAAAATTGGCGATGTTTGCGTCTTTGAGTTGATGAGTAAGGGCATTGAACCCAAGCTGAATGTCACCATTTTTCGTAAGTAGAAAATCCAGGTGATTTGCGGCTACTAGTCTATAACAAGAAAAATCTGTTGTTTTGGTAAATGACTACAGGGGTTTGTAACTTCTTTGAGCTTCAGAGTAAATCCTCATGAAGTGCCATTTTTGGAAAGTCTAGACATACACAGGTGTTTTGATCAAATTACTTGTCCTCTGTTGCAAAGTCTACTCTTTCCTGATGTACTGGATTATGTGAAACTGCTATATCGTTGTAAGGTTTTGAATCTCAGAATTTTTTTGGATCCAACGGTTATTTGTAATGACCTTGCACATGAGGCGGGTCTCATATACATATGTGTACGTCCCACTCGTGGGAGGAGTATTACAAATAACTTCTCTTGAAAGTTGAACCTCCGAGGAAACCGTTCATAATCCCATGGCATATGGGTTGTTCTTCACAGATAGCGCTTTTTTTCATTTGGCCAGAGTTTTGATGGCACAGTTTCCTTGTTTTGCCAACTGCTGATGCTGGATATTAGTACTTTTTTTCTCAATGCCGTGGAAATGACATTCATGAAGTCTTGCTGAGAGCCTGAGATCATTATGGGCTAAGAGAATTTGAACAATTTTACAGCTTGATTACAGTTTTTACTGTGATCTTAATATTTGAAAATTTTTTACGGAAAATTCCTCTTAGATTATTCTTGGATCTTGAATTGATTGGAGGAAACTGCAGAAGTAAATTACGTGAAAAGCCAATAATAGGTGGGCGAATTTACACACGCAGAAATTAAAAGACACAACTTCACGTGTTTGTGTTGACACTTTTTGACGGCCTAGAGAAGAGATGGGAAACCAACATTCTTGAGTAACAAATTGGAACGGAAGAAATCGTGTAAGATTGATTCTAAACCTAATATCAGTCAAGAAATTATTGAAGGCTAAGGATCCTTGTAAAAGATCTCTATTTTAAAAAATATGTAAGTTATACAATTTTCTCATCATTTTGTATCATTTTCTTAAAAAGAATGGAGAAAATTAAAATTCAGGAAAAAAAATGCTAGGGGAATTATCATTACCCTTATAAATTGAAAATATATAATAAAACTACTAGTTTGTTGTACAATAAGTGTTGTTGGTCTAGTGGTGAGAGGGAAGGTTGTGGTTTTGAAACCACAGATCCAGGGTTCAAATCTCAACAATCACCCTTGTTTGATAAATCTTTTAATTTTGCCGCTTAAAAAAGAGGGAGGCAAGAGTTAAACACACAACCTTCAACATAGAGGTAACACACTTTACCACCAGGCAACGCCCAAGCTATGTTACTAGATACCGACACAAATAATATATATATTTCCTAATTTGTTTTTGTTTTGTTTTTTTTTACCTTGACAAGTGGGGGGTCAGCGGGGGCACGGTGTCCTTATTGTCAAACAACCTCCAGACTACCTTAGGTAATAAGGCCTGATTAAAACACCTAAATCTCTCAAACCTAAACCCCCTTTCACTCAAAAGGCTTACATAGGTTAGACCACTTCATCCAGGGAATTCCATCTCAAACTCCCTTACCCCAAAGAAACCTAATGATAATTTTCCTCACTTTGTTCACAAAATACCACTGTGCCCGAAAAATTGAAAAAAAGATAAATTGAAATAGTGGACAAATTGTACTTAACCAATGTGACCCTACCAACAAAGACTAAAAAATTCTATTTCCAATTAGCAAATCTATTAGGAGTATATCAATTCTATGCAGCACGCTCTTAAAGAGATCCCCCTTATGTCTAGTTAAGTCCATATGTACACACAGATAAATGCCGAACCTCTCCACTATTTTAACGCCTAAGAGCATCCTCATCGTCTACGCTAAAACACTATTTCGGATAAACTGACGACTAAAACTCTGAAAACCTCCCAAAAATCAGCCTCGCTACATCGACGCCATGGTTTGCCCCTGCTACAGTAACTCGGTACTCCACGCGAGCCACTGTTCACCGGCTACGATTAATTTAATCGTTTCTCACTGCTGCAATTTTTGCCGCTCCCGCGATTTCACCATTCACGCATTTTCTTCTCCAGATTTAAAAGCTTCAGTGTATCACATGTGTGTATCACATGAGTGTATGACATGGGTGTGTGACTTAAAGTGTATGACATGGATCAACCGTCGTTGGGAAAGTATTCATTTTTTTTTTTTTGTTTTAAAGTAATAAAATGTAAAAATAAAAATAAAAACATTAGAAAGATATTTAAAAAGAAAAATAGAAGTGAAAAGAAAGAATAGTTTAATACAGTAAATTAGAATATAGAGTCTGATTCTGTGATTTTTTGAAAAAGTGACTTGCTAAAGTATAAAAGGTGTTTTTGAGGTTAAATTTGGTCCAAAATTTGCCGAGGCTGATAAGGATGCTCTAAGGTTTCAAATAAGAAACCCCACATGTCAACCCTCGAATTGGAAATAACAAGAATCTCCGACTTTACAAAATTAATCTTCTGCCCGCTCGCTACTCATCGAGAAGCCATTTGAAGCACTGTACATGAGAAGCCTCAAACTCCATAAAGAAGAAGCTATCATCTGCAAAAAATAAGTGAGACAACCTTGACGATCTAGGGCTCACCGCAACGCCACGACAAATATTCTGTGATTGAGAGCGGCCAACGATGTGGAAAGGACTCGCAAGAATTAAGAGATATGAGACAAAAAAAAAAAAAAACACATCCCAGTAAACTTTTATATTTTTCAATAAAATTCATGTTTTTTTTTTAAAATACATTTTGAAATATTTCAATACACGTTTTAAAAATTATCGACAGCCGATAAGTTATCATTTGCATTTTCCAAATAAAAAACGAAAGGGAATTCTACCGTCAGGCCAATGGGCGGTAAATAGTGTTCATCCCTGTAGTGCAGAAAATGCACTACACAGTGCAGTGCGCACCATCCGGCCGTCCATTTCGACAATAGGTGGCTCGGATTTAATCCAAACAATCGACGGTCGGATTCAATTCACTGCTCGGATTAAATCTGAGCCGTCCATTGTCGAAATGGACGATCGGATGATGCACTACACCATCCCCGAGCCTCATCACTTGGGTAAATTAAAAGTACGGTAAGTCGGTAATGAGAATCTCAAAAACCATGTCAAATTGTGCAGAGATAGGCTTGCATACAGAAGAGAGTGGCTCCGCACACCCCCCTCTTTTTCTTCTTTTTTTTCTTTTTTGGTTTATTCAATTTTATTTACTCTCGGTTTTTTTTCTTTTTCTTTTTTTTCTGTCTTCTTTTTTTTCTTTTTTGGTTTATTCAATTTTATTTATTTAATTACTCATTTAATTTGGTTTATTCAAAGTACATTTGCAAGTAAATTATTTTCATAAATTTGCATTTAAATTTCACATTATATTTAGAAACTTCATATTATTTTAATTAGTTAATTAAGTTGTCTTAACAATGAATAATAAATAAAAAACTTCTAAAAGTGAATAATAATATTACAATCATACAATCACGTTTTAAAGTGAATAAATATTACAATCACGTTGACAAGTGGTCAGCCCTAATCAATATTGCCTCCAAATTGTGGTGGTCCCGGCACGACACCCACTACCTGGAACCACGAATCAAGACATGTGTCATAACTTAAAGTCCATCCTTTAGCTTCAATCGATGCATTATCCCACCACCACATTGGGATGGGTGGTACAGGGTGATTGGGGCGCAAAAAAAGTTGTACAAAGTGACTGTTAATACGGGCAATAGCTATTTCAATGCGTTGTCGGACTGGAACTGGACGGGATCTCAAGGGCAAGTGAGTAAAACAACCCCTAACATTCGCGTCAAATGTGTGTAGTACAATGTTGTTCCGTGATGCGATGACTACCCCCAAACTCATACAGTCCATCCATTTTGTAAATGGAGCTGTAGGCATCCAACATCTCAGTAACTATAGTATCTCATCTGCCCTATTTTGTTCTAGATAAACCGCATTGTAGAGATATCTATTCTGAATAATTTCTTCGATAAGATCATGTCGTACTTGAGCTCAGCCCTCCTCACTGTCATTGATTTGCGCGGCTATCGCCCTGAATCCACAATGACCATCAATGTAGATGCAGCCCTCCTCACTGCCAAGGTAAATGCTGAATGTAGTGGTTGTGCTCCCTCTCCCTATCCGCTGTCTCCCTTCCTGCATTTATCGCTTTCCCTTTCCCTTTCCCTCTCAATGTAGATGCAGCTCTGGATGTTGAAGTAGATTTTTCTGTGCAAGAAGGTATCCGTCTTCCACTCTGCTCAGCTTTTCCAGCAGGTCGACCTTTGTGTTCTGTATTATACGATGGCCCTCGAACACTGCTGTTAGATGGATCTGCCATATCAACAAACCTGCCTATCATATGCTTTCGCATACATGGATCCATCCCCTGCAATATGTCAACCACACGAGATGTCTCGTCGGGTTGTTCTCCCTCGGCATTAAACCCGTCCGCGTGCATAGAGAGCCTACTCCAATGAACGTGGATACTGGATAGCGGAATCGGAATGCCCATGGTACGGTAATCCCTCAGATCGTGCATGCATGGCAACCCGTGTGATGTTTTGATCGAACAACCGCAACTGCCGCTTGGGAGGGGGTAGGCGTCTGCGGCGGATTGTAGCTGGAACCCGATCAACTCCATTGCATACAATGAAATGCGACACCTTATTTCATCAAAAATGGCGTCACGTAATTGTATGTGGCGTGGAATGTTGATAGATTTCTCGAAGGACTTCTTAATTTTCCCAAATTGATTTACCAACATTTTCTCTATGCCCACAAAAGATGTTTGGAGCGATGACATGGTGGTACCCCCCAAATATTTCTTTAGCTTCGCATGTGCAGACTCGGCCCTGTAATAGAATAATACACTTTGTTTAAAATAGGAAAGTTTAACTAGTGTAGTACAATATAATGCAGAAAATTTAACTCGTCAAGTTATAAAGTCACTATACCTTTGACTTGAATTGCTTCCGAGATGCATACATGTATCTGTCCATGCTGTAATAAATCGTTTTTTGTACGGCCTTAACCATGTATCCGCAAGATAAGATATGACACGCGGATATTGGCTATACTTCTCGCACATGGCAACCCACTTCTGTTGGTAAAACGAAGTGCTCGATGAATGAATAAGGGTCTGCCATGAATCGCAAAAGTCTGGAAAGAACGAACCAAGCACAGCGCTACAGTTCTTCATTACGCACTGATTTATGTGCCAAATGCAAAGGATGTGACGTGCCATGGGGAAACATGTTCCAATGGCGTTCATAAGTGCCAAATCACGATCTGTAACAAACACCAATGGCAACGATGCCCCCTTTCCAACCATCCACTTCTTTAAGGTATTCATTCGTTTTTAAGGTATACATGTATCTTCCCTCTCATTATTAAGATATGAGAACATAAGTGAGTAGGTTTTATTTGTGGATGTCATACCCATAACCTCCAATAGTGGTTTCCGATACTCATTCGTTTTGTATGTGGCATCAATTACCAACACGGATGAAAAGTTGACAGATAGCTCTAGACTTGTAGGATGAACCCAAACAATATCTGTGATTTCGTTGGTCTCTTGATTTGTCCTAAAGTCATGGAGGTATCCTTTCTTAATTAGTTGGTCTAAGACATACTGAGTTTCATTTAGACCGCCCCGTTTGGCTTCCTTGTTTGTGAAGATAGCGTTGTAAATGCTTTTAATTCTCGTAGTGTTTGACGGGTCTTTTTTCTTCAAAATACTAAGAATTTCACGAGGTGCGGTGCTGTTGGCCATCTCGACCACAAATTGTTTCTCTATTGGTTTTAGCCTTGATGGGTACTCGTGACCCTCAATATTTTCTGCTGGTTCATGGTTATGGAGACCACAAGAAACCCCTAAACCCCAATTGGCACCGTCTGGAGGTATTGGTATACCTCGCAACTCAAATGGACAATCACATTTTTTAGTCCCAGTATTCCTATGCAATATTTGCCCTTCAACCCCACGGTGCGGTCTGTACTTTCCTCCTCTCTCACAACCAATAATGCACCTTGGCAGCTTGCCGCCTTTTAAATTAGCAGATTTTTTAATAACTACCACAATACCGTTTTCGAGACCAACTCTCTTCGCCCAAGCTAACATATCTTCTCTGCTTTCAAAAATCTATAAAAATAAAATAAAATAACGAATATGTATAAGTAAAACATTATTCAGTCGTACCATATTTTATCTACGTTCAAAATAAATGACGCATATGCATAAGAACAACGAAAATAACTAACCTGATCAGTGCTAAATTCGGGTGTATAATCGTGACTGCTGTAGGAGACGCTCTCCTCACTTGGAACATCATTCTCAAATGACCAACCAAGTGGATCGTAGTAGCCATCCATAATGTTCTTCGATGAATTACGAAAAAATAAAGAAAAATATTGGGAGATGTTCTGTGAATGTATGTATGAAGTAGTGGGAGACTTAAGAAGAGAAGGTGTGAAGTAGTACAAGAATGAGTAATATAAATAGATAAGGCATTGGGGGGGCCAGGATCAAAGATATGTCTCATAAGCAACACGTGGTAAGGCATTGGGGGGGCCAGGATCAAAGTAATCAAGTCAAAGAGAAATAAAGTAATTAAAAAATGAAGTAAATAAACAATATTTAATAAATAAAAGAGAAAAAAAAAGATATTAGAGCATATTATAAAAATATATATATAGAACGAGAAGATTTATTAGATATTAGAAAAACAAGATATTAAATAATTAAAAAAGAGAAATAACATATTAGAGATTTCTAAAAAGATAGAAGAGAAAAAATAAATCAAATTAAATGAGTAATTAAATAAATGAAGTTAATGGTAAATTAAATTATTAAAATTTGAACAAAAAAAAACAATAATATAAATAAATAATTAAATGAATTAAATAATTAAATTAATTTATATAAAAAAATGAATTAATATACATAAAGTAATTAAAGGAAACAAAGTAATATAAATAAAGTAATATAAATGAATTAGTATAAATAATATATTATATGGTAATTAGAGGACAAGAGGAGGGGTAAAACGGTAATTATACCGTGTCAGGCGCGTGGGGCCCAGGGCGGTGCGCACGTCAGTGCCTGCGCATGCCTGCTCAAAGCAATTTGCCATACAGAATGACAAAACTGACCCTATTGACTTTTCCCAGCACCAATTTTTTTTTTAACCCACTCAAATTTTCTTCTTTTCTATTTTTCATCAGTTTTTGAAAATAAAAGTAGCCCTGTTCCGCTAAGCTTGGTTTTTTAATTTTTTGAATTTAGGTATGTGACGAAAATAATTTGTCCTGAAAGCATAAACAGCCAAAAAGCCACTCAAAAGAACGAGACCTTAGACAAATTAATGATAGAGCTGCAAACGAGCTGAGCTTTAAATTCAGATTCATTGGTTAAATTTTTAAGCAAATTTGGGTTCCATGAAAATTTGACAACGGCGACGATGAAAGCATGTGCAAATGATCCGGTTCCAATCTTCTGATCTTGATCTAACCTATTGCAGCGGGAACAAGCTTACCACTTTTAATTCCATAGACTCTCTACCCACCTCCTTGGGTTTGACATCACCATTGTTTGTTTGTTTTGTTTTGTTGTTCTAGTTATAATTGTTTCGGATTTATATAACTGGGATGATCTTTTCACTCTAAAAAAATTACTTATATTAGAATATTGTAAAAATACACGGCTAAACATGGTAGGTCGATCTTTTATGTCGATTTCCTCCTTTTGTTAGTCAAAAAAAAATTGATTAATCAACAAAGAGTAGCTGGTCGGTGCTTGCCAAAAATAAAATAGTAATGGCCCTGTTGTTTCCCAGTTTAGTTTTAGTTTTAGTTTTGATGACATTATCATTTCTCTCTCTATCTCTCTCCACTCATTACACCTGATTACATCATCAAAACTATACTATTAAACTATCTAACCAAACACAGCCAATAAATCATTAAGGAAAAATCATATTTAAAAAATACATAAGGATACCATGAAAAAATAGTCCTATTGTCAGTCCAACCTGACATTTGCTTTCCCTATGCTACGCCTAGCTACTGGGCTTAATGCAATACTACTAGCAATCATCATTTTTGGCCAGACTCCACTATGCGTACAGAAGCTATGGAAAACATAAAAGGACCCTGCTAGGGGTACCGACTGATTAGTCCCGAAAATGTACAGATGGCACACGGGGACCCACTTTTGGGTCCCACACAAGTGATCCGAAATTTGATTGAAACGGTGGGGCTTTGGTTGGTGCACTTCCCACCGTCCGATTGAGCTGAAATTTTGTGGGGGCACTCGGAAAATGTTTTTAGAAATAATGAACGGTTCGGATCACTTGTGTGGGACCCAAAAGTGGGTCCCCGTGTGCCATCTGTACATTTTCGGTTCCTTAGGGTCGGTACCCTTATCATTATCCAACATAAAATGTATGACGGCTTAAGGGACCCATTTTTATATCCTGCACAAATAATCAAACTGTTAATTTATTTTAAAATAGCTTTTCGAATGATCCTGTAAAAAATCACCTCAATTGTATATGTATAAATGGTTGATCCATTCCTATTCAAATCAACCACTTAGAGCATCTCCGGCCCTGACTCATTTTTTCCCCTCCAATTTGAGCAAAAGATTAAGTAAAAGATTGATTTAATAGAGTGCACTCAGATCACAAACCTATTTTTTACTCAAATTTGCTTTAAAAAAAAGGCTGTTGATAATGCCAAAACCTTTTTTGTTCCTTCCAAAACTCATTTTATTTCTGGTAAAACTCTTTCATTCCTTGACTGAATTGCCCCTCATCTCTCCCTTCCCCCCAAACCCACCTCCATCCTCCCCATCTCTCCTTCCTTTTCTTGTATTTTTTTCCTCACCATTCACCACCACTGTAAACTTCGAATAGAGATGACTCCAATTATTCTCTTGAACTCCTTCTTAGGAGTATTTCACACTTTTTTTTCTTCTTTCAAACAGAGTATAAATTAGCGGGGCTTGTTTAATCTAACAAAAAACCCAAGATAGCCACATGGCACATTATAAGTAAATTTTCCTGCATCAAAAGCGTATTCTTTCCTCAATCAATCTACCCAACGAAACCCCAGATTGTTTCCTTGCATCCGATCCAACCTCCGTGGGTTTCAATGTGCACAAATGCGTATGAATTTCGAAAATTTAAGCATGAACACGTTGTATGATTTTTGAATTATTTGTATTTCTTCTTGATTCATCTTCAGTATTTTTGGTGCTCCAATTGAAACATAGAAGCCTCTGTCTCAATCTCTTTAGTCTTTATACATTTCTTTTACATTGTTTTACAGAATCGTCGTATATCTATCTAGGCAAATACACACAAGGCACATCTAGCTTATATACAATCGGTACCCTATTTATACGCATACTAGCTCATACGGATTTAGAAATGTTAAAAATTGGCATCTTTGCAATTTAGTACTCCGTATTTCATGTGGGCATCACCATATGAAGATATTTATTTGCAACTCACAAATATGATTATTTGCTTGCAAGACTTGATAGCGGTTTGCTTTGGAATAATAATGTTAGAAACTCACTGCATGTTTGTGATGGAGTAGCAGGGTTCATGATGAAGAATTCAACCGAAGCAAATCGACGATGGTGGTGAATAGTGATGAGCCGACTATGCGCAGGAAAAAATAAGTAAGGAGAGATGGGGAGGATGAAGGTGGGTTAGGGAGGAAGAAAGAGGTGGGACAATTCAGTCAAGGAATGAAAGAGTTTTGGCAGAAACAAAATTAGTTTTGGCAGGAACAAAAGGGGTTTTGGCATTATCAGCAGCCTAAAAAAAAATCATAAACATTTTTGTACGCCCATCGTTGTCTTCAACTAGACACCACCGCCACCGCCAGTGTGAACCACCACCTCCAAGTCTGAAACTCTCTCTCTGTCTCTGTCTCTGTCCTGCGACTCTCTTCCCCCTGGTTTCCCGTCAAACTAGGTCCTTCGACCAGGCGACTGCCACAAAACTACGACCACCTTGATCTGGATCTGCAACCGTAGTCGGAGTTGGCGACGACATTGACAAATGCTTTCCGCCAGCAACCTCCACCGCCTACCACCACAGTATAGCCATTGCAAATTTTGGTTGCGGATTTGGTTCTCCCTTGATTTGAGAAAAAAATTTGAGTAAAACTCATATTTAATTTGAATTTGAGTAAGGACTGAAGCTTGGATTTTATGGCTCTTACTCGAATTTCAAATTTAATTCAGGGTTTTCATTTAGGGCTGGAGATACTCCTACACATATCAAATTAAATAAAGGATCTTGCTAACATGTGTCCAATAGGCACACAATAAGTGCACAAACAAACACAAATAACACACACTCCAATACACTTTTTACACTTTTCAATACACTTTCACATATCTCTATATTTTTTTCATACATTTCAATACTCTTTTTCAACCTTAACGTGTGCCTATTAGACACACGCTAGCATTTTCATAAAATCAATAAACGATTAAGGCTAAATTCTCCAATATATTTTATCAAATTTTGATAAAATTCATTGGAGAATACCACCTTAAATTATTTGTGTGAAATTTAAAGGGCCCCACAAGCCGGTTTACTAGAACTATTTTTTGTACTTCAAACAATTCTGTTTCGTTTTTGGCCCCCCTTCGCCTGGTGGGTTTGATGGCTGATGCATGATGCATCAGAATAGAGATCAATCAAAAGATTCCGTGGGAGTTCAAAAAAAATCAAAAGATTCCGTGGAAAGAAGCACCGATCTCTGCACAAGGTCTTTTCATTTCCCCGTTTCCTTATCTTTACCAAAAGAAGCTTGCAGTGCGGGTGTTGATACATACCCATGTAGCAAATTTCGCCTGGTGGGTTTGATCAAACTGACATGATGCATCAGAATAGGGCTCAACACACACTGGGAGTTCAAAACATTCAAAAGATGTGTGGAAAGAGCCCACACATCTCTGCACAAGTGTCTTTTCATTTCGTTTTTATCTTTACCAATTCTGAGTACTTAGCATTATTGTTAAAATAAAGAACGAAAGTGACCTATGAAGAGAAAATTTTACTACTGCTTATGTTCTCTTTTACTCAAAATTTTTTTTTTAAGGGATCCATCCTCCTTTTTGGAGAGTTGGTTCTTCAATTTGAAATTTGAAGAACTAAAATAAATTTGATAATTGAATGTGACAAAAAAATGAATAAATCCCTCTAAAAAGTATAACTTTTTTTAAGAAAAGATGGCATAAATTACATATCTCTCTTTAATATGTCCTTTCCATTCTTCATTTTGAAGGAATGAGTTGGAGATACTTTTAATAAGTCAGGTTACTTATTTATTTTTATTTATTTTTAAATCTGTACACGTATTTGTTCATTTCACATCAATATTTTGACTTATGTCTTTATGTACGTCTCGATGAGACGAATAAAAAAACACGAAATATGATCAAAATCTAACACTTTGAGTAAGAGTTTTCTTCGGTTATATCTCTCAAACTATACATTATTTTTCTACTTCGTCAAACTATCAAAATTGTTTATTTCATCCTCAAAATATGACATTGCAATTTATGAAGTCCAATTTCTAGTTTCTGTCAGATACCCTAACGAAAAATGGATCATGTGCACATATTTGTGTACACAGATCACTCTATGAGGCTCATTTCGGGGTCCCACATGAACAATCTAAGCCATTCATTACTTTATAATATGTTTTCAATAGTGTCATTTGAAAACCAGCTCAATCGAATAACTCTACGTGTTTGATCCAATATTTCAATTTTTGATACCTCTAAACACTTAACCAAAATTAAAATGTAAGATTAAGCATTTGAATTTCTCTGATTTTACTTTTTACCTTTACGAATCACTCGAAAATATATTTGAAAATTAATGTACTGATTGGATTAGTCAAGTGAAATCTCAAAGTGGGCCCCATGTCGCAATTTGTGTGCATCGCATGACCATTTTCCATTCAGGTTTCTAATAGAAGTTAGAAATCGACTTAATAGATTACAATGTTATAGTTGGATGACGAAATAAACGGTTTTGAAAGTTTGAGTACGAAATACTAGAACAAATGGTGTATAGTTTGAGAAATATAAATGAAAAAAACTCTTTGAGTAAAGACAAAATTGTTGGAATTTTTGGGGGCAGCTGAAGCAAATAATAAAAGAAAATAGAAAAGAAGATATTTTTGGAGATGTAGGGCAAGGCCCTACAGAGCTCCTACTCAATAGAACTTTCCCAGAGAGCTAGCTAGATAGAAGATGATAGAAATTAATAACTCGATTGATTGATTACTTAACTCACTTACAAACTATAACATGTGATGTCCTTTTATAGGACTACATAAAAGAAATTAGGGAATGAATCACAAGTTCCTAGAGAACCTTACATATTCCAATGTGATAAGAGCATAGAAATACTATCACCTTGTTTGGTCGAGAGTTTTGAGAAGAATATTTTGAGAAATATTTTTGAGATGGTGTTTGGATAGATTTTTGAAAAAAGTAATAACTAGAGAGATGTGTAATAATTGGAGAGAGATAGAAAGAGAAATAAGAATAATGATTGGAGAGAGCGGTATGAGTAGAGAGAGAAATGTGATTAATGATTGGAGAGATAAGAGATGGGGAAATAATCTTTTTGAATTTTTTTTTAGAAATGTGAAGTGAACACAGTGAATCATTTATCTAGCCGTAGATTCATGCATCCCTAATATCAAAGACAATTATGAATTACGTGTTCCAACAAATATTTGGCTTATTTTTTTTTTCTTTATTAAAAAAAATTGGATACAAAATGAACAAACGCGAACTTGGCTGGAGTATATATACATATATAGGTACATCTACCACTTCACATTTCACTTCCCAAACTGAGACGACAGACGAAATGGGGAGGAAGCCAAATCATGGTCCGTCCTTCTTCAAAATCTTGATTGGTGAAGAATTTGCAGACAAACTTGTGAGCGCTCTCTCTCAAATGTGACTACAACAAAATGGTCTATTTTTTTCTACCATACCATGCATGATGCATTACTATTTACTAAATAGGTGCCCTTTGTTTCGTTTTGTAAACATTTCTGGCAGCGTATCCCTCCAGCTTTTGTCACGAGCAATTTGGCCGGACAGCTACCAGCAAAGGCGCTAATTAAAGCCCAAAATGATTCTCGCGCGTGGACTGTGGAAGTGAAGAAAACTGGGGACAAGAACCACTACAGCTTTATCCGCCACGGTTGGAGAAAGTTTGTGGAGGATTGCGGATTACAAGCTGGGGATTTCGTAGTCTTCAAGCTTATATCCAACTCGGTGTTTGAAATTGTGAGATATGGTCCTGATGGGTGCGAGAAGGAGGTGATGATTAACCCTGTTTCCGAGCAAATCAAAGAAAACACGGCCAAGGCCCGCGCTACTCGGTCGATAAAGTCCGAGGAGGCACCAGCTCGTAATCTCTCTCTCTCTTCCCCCGGTAATGTTTTCTTGACCAGCGGTTGTTATTAGTTCAGTTGATTCACATATAGCATCCTTCCCGGTTACTAGGGATTCTGCTGTGTTATTTGTTACTACTAATAATAAATTCGGCATGGGGGTGAAACAAAAACCGGTTAAACCGACCGAAAGTGAAAAGGCTGGACCAAAGTGGTGGTTTGATTTGTTTTTTTGGAGGTAATCAGTTTGGTCTCAGAGATTTTTCGGTGCCAGATGGGTATGGTACACGTGGTACCCGCTCGTCTATTTCAGTCGTCCACAGCGCGATCTGACGGTCCGGATTTTAGAGGGAGAAAAAGAGGAGAGAGAGCAGTCGGGTGAGAGGAGAGAGAAGGAATTAATTTGGACCGTCCAAAATACGGTTGGACGGCTTGCATCGTAGGTGGGTACGCTACGTGGTATCCACCTGGCACTCAAATTTTTTTCATTTGGTCTGATTTGAGATTTTAGGGAATCGAGAAAACTTGGTCTGGTTTGGTTTGCCTGTTTCTAATTGTAATTAAAACGGACAGGTTATGTAGATGTATATTGTGCTATCTCTCAATGTGTGTATTAATCTATTGATTCATTGTTTAATCTCTCAATAGAATGTCTTTTTATGTATTGAAAATAAACCTTAAATGTCATTGTACTTCAAAAAATTCTCCAATATTTAAACCTGTTTTAGTGCAACAAACTTGAGGATTATGTAGTTTTGTCTTTATTCAAAAAAAAATTACGTCAAACTTTTGATAATTATATGTTTGTCTCGGCGAGGGAAATCAAAATTGGATAAAATTATGTGGCCTCCGGCCAAGTATTTGTTCTACCTAGGACAACACACTCAAAAATCTTTCACACACTCTAGATATTGTTGTATCTCCGATTTTATGCTAGAGTGAATGGCCTCCGGCTAAGTATTTGTTCTACATAGGGCAACACACTCGAACATCTTTCAAACTCTACTATTCCCCAAATATTCTCGTTGCATCTCTTATTTTATATACTAGAATCACTCTATATTTCCTCGCTGAGAACAAGGTGTTCTCTCTAGGATTTTCCCCTCCGATTCTTGATGATTTGAAACTGGAAAATGAGGAAACGATTGAGAGGTGAAACTCTAGGGACCAAACTGCAAATAGAGAAGACTTCAGGGGGTTGACTTTGTCACTGTGTGATCAAATCTTCTTGTCAATTACCAAACGTAAAACACCTGTTTCGTTGAACCTCTAGTGACTTTCCCACTTAGATTCAAATCAGGCAAAAAACATGTGGCCGAATCTTCGTGTCACATCTGGTTTTTAGTTAGACGTATATCATTCTGGTAGTTCGAAAAGGCTTAGGTTTCTTGCAAATCACGAAATATGATGTCTTCGATAGAACTCAATAGGGATATTAGATTCATATAGTCGACCACATGTAATTGAAACTCTTAAGGCTCGATTGGTTTGTTTATAGCATTCTGATTGTCGCGGTAAACAATAGTTTAACTTTTGATGCAACCTCAGAGGCAAGTTCTCGCGATTCATTGCCCACCAATCACCCAAGACGCGGAGTTGTTAACTTCCCTTTTGCTGTGACTGACCGCGTTATAATCAAGGGAAACAAGAGGACACCTCAGCGTCTCGTTGGACGAGAGGCTATAGTAACAACACGATGCTTGCTTGGGTGGTACGTGGTGAAGACGTTGGACAATCCAGAGTGTGTGAAATTGCAGTATAGCTCACTTGTCAAGGTTTCAGATGATCCATCATCTTCAAAGCCGTCAACAGGTACAGTTTGAGACACCCTAGCCTAGAGTTTCAGTAAATCAAGAATGTTTGTTTAATTTTCGTCCGGTACAGTTTGTTGCTGGTATGCCACGTTACTGGTTCATAACTTAAGGTCTCTTATTGTAGTACTTTTGCTATATGCTTATAAGTAGATGTATATCTTGGTGTTGTAAATCGTGGAAGCTGTCAAATCTAGGTCAAGATTGGGATATCTAAACATCAACTTAAATAACTGCTGCTGATTGAGAAATATGAAAGGCTGTTATTTATTTTGGTTTGCAATGTGAAAAAAAAAAAAAAAAAGAACAAATGACCGACTAGGCCTTTTTTAAGTCACATGGCTAGCTTCCTTCACCACCTCTGCAGCACCATGTATTCAGCTTCAGTTGTAAATAAGGCAATTTTGAACTATAACGTCACGTTCAAACTGATAGCACATCCATCAAAATTGAAGTCATAACCTATCAGAGAACTCTATCTATATATCCAAGTCGGAAAAGTTTAGAAAATAGGAAAAGAAACCAAGAAAAAAAAAACATGAAAGTGCATCTGACGGCTGAGATTCATTCGGTGCACTGTTTAAATAGTGCACCAAACAGATCTTAGCCATCCGGTGCACTTTCATGTTTTTTTTCTTGGTTTCTTTTCCTGTATTGTACTATTCCTCATCCAAGTCTCCAGCACAGTCTCGATCGATGTTATCCAATAACATTCTAGAAGTGTCAATGTCTTTGCCATATACAGAGCCAACAACGAAATTAAGTACATAAACAAATAAGTTATTTTTTGGCGGAATTGACAATGATGCTATTCATAACGTTTCAACGATGACAATCTCAAAGTTTCAGGTTTGTACAAATACATGTTATAGATTTTGTACTTGGTGACGAATGTTTGAGTTTGATACTTTCTCTCGTACTTGGGATAATTTGCAGGTCCAAATGCTCGAAGATCGAGCAGAATAGTGGCTGAAGCATCTGGTTCTCGGAAACAAACAGAGTATCCTAGTTTTGACGCTGTTATCGGCAAAGTTGTTATCAGCAATTACTACAGATCACGCTTGGTATATCTATCTTTACACATTTTGGCTTCTCTTGTTTATTCCCTTTTAATTTCTTACTTATGGTTACACATATCCTATGGAAAACCTATTTATGAAATGACACCGCGTGGAGAGGCTGTTATTTTGAGGCTCTAAGGCGAATTTAACTAAGTGGATTCCCTTTCAAGAGTAAAACGATACGTAAAAAGTTAAGTGTTGAAAAGCAAATTATTTTGGATTCAGCAAGATCAAATTTGAAACAAAAAGTATGCATCGCTACGGTAAATTCGAAATATAACGTAATGATCACTCTTTTGCGTTTTGAGCGCGAGAAAAGTACTCATTATACCAATCTTCTCTTATTTGATGGGCTTATTTTACATGAATTTAACTTCATTTTTTAAATTGACATGAATTTAATTTGGTAGACATACATATATACTTATTTAATAAGTAAATACTACACCAATACTATCTTCTCTCTCTTCGAGACACGCAACAGAACATGAATGGATTTGTGATCACATTAAAATGCCACGTAGTGTCACCGTTTCTGAAGATCTCTGTTGATGTGATTATGTCATGTGCACTGCTACATACCTGGAATGGGTACCCAGAAAGTACCCAGAATTTGAAATTCAACATTTCAGATTCACTTGAAGTCAATCTGGACCGTTGAATTTCAATTTCTGGGTACTTTCTCGGTACCCATTCTGGGTACCTAGACTTTTTGTTATGTCATTCAAGGTAAACCAACTCTCTCTCTCTCTCTCTCTCTCTCTCTCTCTCTCTGGTATTTCAGACACTTCCAAAGGCTTTTGGAAGGGGGACAGGGATGGCAACGAAGAGGGCTGTGGTTCTGAGGAACGAAGAAGGGAGAGTGTGGCCAGTTGATATAAGGACCTATCCGTCGTCCCGTGGTAGGATTGATTTAAGTGGTGGGTGGCCTGCCTTCCTCAAAGAGAACAATATAGTATTGGGGGATTCCTGTGTGTTCAAGTTCATCCCGAGTGCCGGAAACGTGATTGATGTTGTGGTGCAAAAGGGAAGGAGACGGTAGGTTAAATTTCACACTCTGCAACACCAAATAGGCTTGGATTTTGGGATAAGTTTAGGGTAATGTAAATGACAAAACTACAATCTGGGTTTCTTCTGGTTCCTTGTTTCCAGTTTCTTTTTTTTGTGTGGAAAACTGGTGTTGCCAGAGTCAAATTTGGTGTTTCCAATTTTAAGCTTGACTTGGCTGCAGTCATTTTAGTCCTAGGAACAGGGGATCCTTTTATTTTTTGGAAAATGGATTTGTATAGCTAAACTTCCCCTGTTGAGTTTTGGTTGGACTTATGGACTCTTTTGTAGAAACAGTCAATACCTTTTATATATAATCCGCTATTGGTGTGAAATTATTCAACAGTTGAGGAGCACCCCACGTGTCGCCAGCCACACATTGTCGTGGGGTTCAAGAAGTGTATGGATCTCATATAAATGTGTGGTTCTGGAGTGGTTCGGAGCATCATATGACAGTGATCCTGAACCACCGAATAACTGATAAGTTTTTATCGACTGTATGCACTCTTTGAAAATTGCTCATGTTAACCTGCATAAACGGAAACTTACAAAGCCTCCTCCGTTTATGCAGGTTGACAACGATCGAATAATGTGTCTTTCTTTTTCAACAATTATCTACAATTTGTGTAGAAATTGAAATGCGTGGATAACAATGAAAAACGTGAATGCACCATAAACTATGTGATTTACATATAAGTAAAATGATATTTTAAAATTAAACACGAAGAAAGAGATGTACAATTTTACGTGGCTATACAAGAACGAGTATCTCCACAAGGACAATGGATTCACTATATATGTAGGGGGAGGATTACAATCACACACAACCTCGCATCAGACTCAACAATTGCTCTTTCACCACACCGAATACAAAAGAAGCGATACAAATTTATAGGACTGAGGTTCCATCCAGTTTTTCTATGGTCCGAGAAATTTTTCAGTGCCGAGCTAGTGGGTATTGTCTACGTGGTACCCGCTCGGCAATCTTAGCCGTCCATTACGAGATCCAACGGTTCGGATTTTAGAGAGAAAAGGAAGAGAGAGTGTTTGGGTGAGAGGAGAGAGAGAGAATCAATCCGGGCCGTTTAAAACACATTTGGACGGCTCGAATCATGTTTGGGTACCAAGTGGCAATACCCACTCACCATCCAAATTTTTTTCCTTTCGTTGCCTTTATTGATTACAATTTTTCCCGTGCGAATTGATGGCACGTTTTACAATTTTACAATTTCCAACCTTGGAAAAAAGTGTTTATTTTCCATTTTTTTTACCTTTTTTGAAAATTGCAAGAAATTCTCTAAAAAAATGGGAACCAGTGTGGATGCTTTAACACAAGTGAATAAAGGTGATAAAGAAAACCCCAAGGGATTGGCAATTGAGTGTAAAAAAAACAATAAGTGTTTGACCATGAAAAATGTATAAAAACACAGTAAGTGCTTGACCATGAAAAAGTATATTCGAATTTCACAGAAGTCAATTATTTTAAACTTTTGGGCCACTAAGAGTTATACCCGGTTATTACCATCAGTACATCTGTTTTTATATATATATATAAAAAGTGATAAAGAGAACAATGTTACTCCTATGTAAACACCGACAAAAAAATTACAGATTATTTTATAGGAAAAGGAAACAAATACTCCTAGGAAATTGCCAAAAACCAATCCCATATTTTATTGGAAAAGGAAACAAATAGGGGTAAAGTATACATTTCCTCCTTAACTATAATTGAACAGATAGATATGCCCTTTGAACTATCAAACTGTTACATAATCAAGTCTATCCATGACTCCCATCCATGTTTTGGACGAAAAGTTGAGAAATTGACCCTTTTAGCGCCAAGAAGGGTAGTTTCGACTTTTAACCCCAAAATTGAGCCAAGGATGAAAGAAACCCTATAAGCCTCCACCACTATACTATTGAACCACAACGACTCAAATCTATTTTCGCCGTCGATTTGATCTCTACGAATTTTGTTGCGGTTCTCGGGAAGACTCCGGCTACGTACGTCATTGTTCAATTCTTCGCTCAGTGGTCAGTTCACTTTTTCATTTTAAATTATTATTTTTTAATCAGTTCACTTTTTATTTTATTTTTGGCGCCAAAAGGGTCAATTTGTCAACTTTCCGTCCAAAACATGGATGAGAGTCATGGATTGGTCTGATTATGTAACGCTTTGATAGTTCAAGAACATACATGTTCAATTGATAGTTTACGGAGGAAGTAAGAAAAAAAAAGTAGTGTTAATGCCAAAACTATTTTTGATTGTGCCAAAACTCAAGTGCATGAAATGCTTGTACAGATGTACTCATGTGTAAAGTATAAGGTTTTTATACATTAGAGTTGTGACATAATAATAAAAACAGTTTTGACATTATCACTGTCAATTTTTTTTTAAAATGTAGTAATAGTTTAAGCGACAAATGTGTATACTTTACCCAAGCAAATACTTCAAGGAAACTGCCAAAATTCGCTTCCCAACAATTTTCTTCTTAATCAAAATTCACTTTGATTCGCTTTTAGCTTTTTCAGTTCTTCTTCCCCTAACCCATAAAAACACAGAGAGAGAGAGGGAGAGAGAGAGTATGCTGAAACGGCGGACAATTTCCGACTTCTCGGAGAGTTGGCCCCAGTTCTTTAAAGTTTATCTACCTAATCAGTCCTCTCACCGACTGGTAAATTAACCCTTCTCTCTCTTTTCCTCTCTGTTTCTTTAACCCTTTTATCCGTTAAACGTACCCCAGTCTCTGTTCTGGTTTGAATGATCGAAAGATCATGCATGTAGTGTTTTCGGGTTAAGTTCTCGAAAATTGATTGTTAACTCAATATTTTCCTCAACAGCGAATCAAGTGATTTTTTGCAGACTCTTTTCTTCTTCTTTTTTCCAGAGTTTGGGTTCATGGTGTTTAAATACAGTAAAATGGAAAAGATTGCTTGACAGTATCACAGTAAGGCTTTAATTACATATTGCTCCCTTGAACGATCACACTTTCCAAATTACCCCGAAAATACAAAACCCTACACTTGACCTTTAAAGATCTTAGAATAGTTTCGGACAGTGCTACCCGTACAGAACGGGGAGCACAGAAAATGTACCGATCGAGTTCGGAGACCCACTTTTGGGTCCCACACGAGTGATCCGAACCGTTCATTGTTCTTAAAACATTTTTCCGAGGGGTCCCATAAAATTTCAGCTCAATCGGACGGTTGGAAGTGCTCGAACCAAAGTCTCACCGTTTGAATCGAAATTATCGGAAAAATGTTTTAAGAACAATGAACGGTTCGGATCACTCGTGTGGGACCCAAAAGTGGGTCCCCAAACTCGATCGGTACATTTTCGGTCCCATTTTTCTGTACGCGTATCTTTATCCAATAGTTTCCAAGTCATAGACTAGCATAAGAACTTGCATATCTATCAAAATCATAGACTAGCATTTTGTCTTCGTTTTTTTTTAGGAGTTATTTCGCATCTTGATAGTTTGGGAAAAGTGTGATGGTGTAGGGGGCCAAGATGTAATTAAGACTAAAACTGATGATGGAAATATGGCGCCTATTGAAACCATATATTTAATTGTACCATAAACTTGGTAAATAAAAACTCTTTTCACAAGATGTGTGGAGCCCACGCACACTGCACCACCAGTGCGTGGACCCCACACACCTTGTGAGTGTGGTTGTGTGTTTGAATGTGTGTGGTTGTAGCCAGGGGCAGAACTATTAACGGGCTCTAATGGCACGGGCCGCCCCCGGGTCTCAACCTCCCACCAATACATGTTTTTTGGGGGGCTATTATGTATGATAAATCTATGAAAACGAGTGCTTTTGGGGTATTAAACACTCCTTTATTTGTGTGAGCAAACGAGAACAAAAATAAATACACTTTGGTTCAAAGAATTTATTACTTTTCTCCACTGAGATATTAAATATCAATGAGTTCTTTTACTTTTTGAAAAGAAGTACATTTGAATTTGTTCAAATAGAAACTTATCCCTTATATTTCCTCGGTTTGATGAATCAAACAATTGTTTGGACGGTGGCAATATATTGATCGTTTTATGTGCTACCTCCAATTTTAATCCTGGTTCCTCCACTGGTTGTAGCATTACTCAAAAGTGACAGGCAGTTATGAATTAAGTGTTCATTGGGAGTGCTAGTCACATATATTGCCAGTGCATGGTAATTACATTAAGGTGCTAGTTGTGGATCATGCCCAAACCACCACACACCTCCATAGCCACCACCCAGTACCACTCTTTCCCTCCCTCCATGTCATATTTTTAAAACTTGATCATACTTTACAGGTCATATTTTTTCTTCCCATGTTTCTTTCTATTTCAGATGCAAATATTGTTAATTTTTGGAAATGTATCCAATCCTTCCCCGTTCATACCTTTAACGATTGGGGGTTAAATGGGTACTATTACCCGTATTGTTATTGTTGTCTATTGTAAGTTTACATCTTACCATGGACATTTTAAAACTTGAAACCATGTGTTGGGCAATTGCTTTGATTTCCAACAAGTGTTCTATGATTTTCGTTACATAATTTTTTTTTGTCTTGCAATAAAAATGGCGACCTATCTATTCTCACCTATACTAGGTAACACCTCTGCCAATTTCTTCCTTTTCGCCCCTTTCAACAGTAACTGATCTTTAGTTTCTGCATTTCATTCATTGCTAAAACAAAAGCGAATCCCGCCAGATTTTGTGAAGTATGTCACTGGAGCTTTGCCGTACAAATCAACGATCACTAGTCAGGAGAAAAGAGCATGGCTTGTAGAACTGAAAAAGGTCGATGGTCATTTGTATTTACAAGAAGGTTGGCAGCAATTTGTGCATGATAATTCCTTAGAATTCGGAGACTTCCTCCTATTCTACTATGGTGGCAATGCAAAATTCTATGTCAAAATTTATGGGAAAAATGGTTGTCAAAAGAAGGTTAGCAGGCCTACTAGGGAGATTGTCAGAGAAATCACACATCCCCGAGACAATCAAGCAGTCAAAAGAAGTAAGTTAATTTCTTAATACCAGGAAGTAAAATTTCGCGACGGAGGAATTGCACTAAGCATATGCTTGGAATAATGTAGGGAAGTCTAAACTACTGGCGCAAGGAGCCAATGAAGTGGAAATCACTCAGAAAGAATTGTTTCCGAGATTTTCATCGGCGATTCCAGAAGGCAACAGAGCTCAAAAAGAAGCCAACAAATTTGTATCAGAATTTCCATTCTTCAAAGTCATTATGTACCATAGTTACATCAATGGAAAGCCTATGGTAAAGTCTTGAACCCTGCATCTTTCATAAATCTTAAGTTACGCAACACAAGATTCTGTTATGTTCTAGGCTAAAGTTCATGTAAACTTTCACATTTTAGTACTCTTTATAGAAGTTCAAGATAATAATAAAAATCTTACTTTGATAAAAGGCCTAATTTAAAAGGTTTTAGCTGGTAAATCCTTTTCTCTTTCTTTAATTTGAACATATCTTTGCAAATTTTAGCTTGTGAAATTCTCATTTTTGACATACAGAAGCGTGATTGACAAACTTAATGTTTGTGAATTGGTAAAAACTAGTCCCATCTCTAAAACTTTGCTTAGGGCCCATAAAAACACATGGATAGTCATGATCCAAACCTACACAGCCTTAGTAATGAGGCTGGTTTATTAAGCCCCGGTTTATTAGTCTGGCGTAATTGATAGAGTCCTTGTTGGGGTTTGATTGCAGAACATAATTGACAGCAATTTCAGTTTCTTGGGTGATATGAAAATTGCGCAAGGGTTGTTCACAAACTGGTGATGTGTTTTATGGATGTCTACTGGCATTTTGCACACAGAGTCACAGTCGGGCCTGTTGTGCTTAGCTCATGGCAGGACCCCTGACTCCAACAACTTTGGATTTAGGAACCTGTTGATTGAATTGCCTTGATTGATATATGTGTCTCGTATGGGCAACTAGCTTGATGGCATCGACAAAGGATTACAAAAACGTCTCATTTTTGCAGAATATACCATCGAGCTTCCACAAGAGGTACATGGAAAAGGGTAGACATGCTGCAATGCTCGTTGCTTCAGATCGGTCTTGGCCTGTGAAATTGGGCAAAACTGCTCAAGGTGGACGGTTGTTCTTACGTGGTTGGTCCGCATTTTGTTGGGAAAACACTCTTAAAGTAGACGATGTTTGTGTTTTTGAACTGATTGAAAAAAATGATTTTGTACTGAAAGTTTCGATCTTCAGATGCTCAGGTTGAGCAATTGTGTGCCCTTGCTGTGTTGAACTATTTCTGAGGTCAAAAATTGCAAGCAGTTAGCAAATACTCATTGGCTCCATACCCTTTGTTATTGGGTGGAAAATTGCAGCTGTTTTTTGCATTTGGAGCCATCGGTTTTCTAATGATTTAGGTCCATACTTCAATTAGGTCTCGACTTATTATCAAATCTATTTTAGCAAGTTTAATTGAGAAGAGAAATTTGCAGAACAATTTGCCAAATTTGCTATTCTGGCTTCATCATTATATCTTCTAATTGTTTGCCTGATCTCATTTCTAGTTTAGTCTATTCTGGCTTCATCATTATAAAGTTGGGGCTTTATTAAACTACATGCAATTTTCAAACTAAAAAATAAGATTCATTTGGCTAAAAAATTATTTTTGTAAGTATGTTATTTTTTAGTTTGAAAATTGTACATAGTTTCGTAAGGTCCCAACTTTATGGGACAGAGGGAGTACTACCTTTTTTGTGGTAATATTATCATATAAAGAATTGGAAATCAGAGCCAACCCTAAATATTGTTGCCGAACTTACATAGGCGCAACAACAATAGATTTTTGCATTTATTTCATGCATTTTTACTGTTTTGCCCTTTTTTTTTTATTACGTTACAAATTTTAGCACGTCATAATTTCTAGTGTACATGTCCGTTTTTAGTAAATTTATATATGTTTTGTATCTCCGAAACCGCTCCTTATATGTGTGTATCTTTATTTGGGTAACACGTGAAAGCAGAGAGGGAGACAAAGTAATGAACAAGAAATTAATTATTTAGTGGTCTTCAAATATTGTTCCAACTATGATTTTATGCCAAGTATTAATTTATTGCTCAAATTAAAAAAGGTTAGAAGTCTCTTGCATTAACCAATCATACATACATTAATGGTGCATCATATGACAATACTCCATGAACACTAGATAACTTCTTAATGTTTAGATGTGCTTGGAATAAGGATCTTACAAGACTATTTCGAGCACGCAAACAAATGTGCGAGGACTAATTTAAGGTTGAAGCTAATTTACGGGACCGGCCTCTAAAAATCCATATAAATTGTTTATTGAGCTAACGGTGGACATTACGATTGGTCATACATCATGCGCCAAGACCAGAGTCTAAATTCTTTCATGTGATATTCGTATGTGATGTAAAATAAGACCGCAACACGATCTCACTACACGATTAGATAAGTTCATATTTTACGTATCAATATTTTCATCATTTAGGCAAAAAATTAAATTGTTTAAACGTCAGTATTCACTTAAAATACTATCGAGAATGGGGGAGTGTTTGATAATCCATTAGTCTTATTACTGCAATGATCTGATATATTTAGACATCCAAAATGAACTGCTTGTCTTTATTCAAATTTTATTTTTTTTTTGCATTTGTTAGTTTTGTATCGATTTTTTTTTGGTAGATTATTAGTTCATTGAAAGGAATCTAAGGAGTAAAAAACGCACATGTGCCCCTCCCTCATTCACGTTTGTCTCGACGAGAGGGAGGGAATGGGCAAATATACCCCTCCCATTTGGTCATATGAGTGGCACATGTGCATTTTCCGACCAAAAACTAAACGGAAGGCAACGGAGGGCACATTGAAAGAAAAAAAAAATCCTAAATCGGAAGTTTTGTATGTCCAAATCGGAACAAGAAGGACCAAAGTGTTCTTTGCGACGAAATCGAAGGTATATATAAAAGAAATTTTGGAAAAAAGTCTTTTCCTCGGTTCTTATAAACAGGGTCCCCCGTCCCTTGTTTTGTGGGGTCGGCTTGAGAAGGAGAAATTATATATATATATATGACCAACCTTGATTCAGAGGTTCCCCTCTCTCTCCAATGCCCTTACGTTCAGTTATTTTCTGTTAGGGTTTGGCCTCTTTGCGTTGTTTTCAGTTCTTCTTCCATTACCCTATTCCAGAGACAGAGAGGATATGTTGAAACGGCAGAAAATTTCCGATTTCTCGGGGAGTTGTCCCCAGTTCTTCAAAGTTTATCTACCTAATCAATCCTCTCACCGACTGGTAAAAAAACCCTCTCCTCTCTCTCTCTCTCTCTCTCTCTCTCTCTGTGTTTGTTTAATAATAACCCCTTTTTTTGTGTGGGTAAATTGTCTAATAATAATAACCCTTTACCAGTGTTTTTAAAAAGTCTGGCATGGTGAAGGACTCACGGTCATGGGTTCATGGTGTTTGAACTTTAAATAAAGGAATTGGATCCTCTCCGATCCATTTATTTGGTTATGACGGTTCAATTTCGGTTGATTGAATACTGTTTGATATTGTCTAACACACATTTATATTACCCCAAAAAAAGTGAGCCATTCGATCAAAACCCATTAAAACTCATTTATCTCAAAATAAATTTATTTCGGAATCACAGTAGATCAACTTATCAGGCAATTATGAAATAGGTGCACATCGGGAGTGCTAGTCACATATATCGTCGGTTCACCTTAACTATATTAAGGTGCCAGTTTTTTAGGTTTTCGAGATTCTCAATCGCTCTTTTTAGACAACGTATTTCGCTAGACGAATGGAGTCCCAATAGCCTCGCGGAGAAATAGCAACCGATCTTATTAAAGTGGACATTTTAAAAAATGAAAGTATGTGTTTGGCAATTGCTTTGATTTCCTTCCAATTTTCTTCGATTTTCCATAGATAAATTTGTTTTCTTTTGGTAAACATCGCATATCTAGTGTAAGCTTTACTGCGTAATGCCACTGCCAAATTTCTTTCTTTTCTCCCAATTCAACAATAACCTATCTTTCCTTTCTGCATATTCATTCATTGCTAAAATAACAGCGAATCCCGCCAGCTTTTGTGAAGTATTCCACTGAGGGTTTTCCGAACAAATCTACAATCACTAGTTCGGAAAAAAGATCATGGCATGTAAATCTGAAAGAGGTCGACGGGCATTTGTATTTCGAAGAAGGTTGGCAGCAATTCGTGCATGATAATTGCTTAGAATCCGGGGACTTTCTGATATTCTCCTACGGTGGCAATGCACAATTTTTTGTCAAAATATACGGGATAAATGGTTGTCGAAAGGAGGTTGACAAAGAAATTACACATCCCCGAGATAATCAAACAGTTGAACGGAAGTCTAAACGAGTAGCGCAAGGATCCAATGTTGAGGAAGCTGGTAAGAAAGAATTGCATCCAAGAACTTCAATGCCGATTCAAAAGGGCAAGAGAGCTCGTAAAGAAAGAAAGCCAGAAAGTTCGAAGTAGTGAACCCTAGTTTCCATTCTTCTTGAAATAGTACTATCTTATGAACCCTAGTTACATCAATCATGGGTCTATGGTAAGGTCATTTTGAAATAGTACTATCTTCCGTGAATATTAAACATTTTACGTATAGAATATATATATACCATATTCAAGTTTCCATTTTTGCAGAATGATACAAAAACTTTCATTCTTGCAGAATATACCATCAAGCTTCCAGAACAGGACTCTTACATGGCAGAAAAGGATAGATTCTTGGTGCAACGCAACAGGTACATGGAAAAGATCGATCTTGGTGCAACGAAATTGATCAAATATCTTGGCCTGGAAATTGAAAATATGGAGGTTCAATCGTGGTTGGTCCACATTCTGTAGGGATAACACGCTTGAAGTCGACGATGTTTGCATTTTTGAACTAATTGAGGAAAATGATTTTGTACTGAAAGTTTCTATTTTCAGATGCCGAGATTGAGCGACTATTTGTGGTTGCTCTGTTGAACTTTATTTTAGTAATAACTTGGTTTAGGAAATTTTAATTTTTGGCCACTTGTTTAGGCATGTTTCTATTATTTAATAGTCTTAATTTCCATATGCAGGTTAAGTCCAATTTTATATTTTTGTTAGACTTTTATCTTTTTTTTCTTAGTTTTCCTCATTATTTTCCTTGATTAGCAAGAATCTATTGGTTCCAAGTTCAGTTGGGGTTTGATGTTTATGAACAAGGATGTAGCTGGGCATATGACATTCTATCTTTCATTCAATAAAATTTTAGAGTTTTTCTTCCAACCCGGGGACCAGAGATCCTGTAACTGGGTTCAATGAGACAAACGAATCATATGGTGATCGTGTGGATCTCAAGTTATACCAATGCATTCAAGTGTTTTACCACATGACGGTTAGTTTTTGAGCTTTCTAGCATCTTGAGCTTCTGTATGAATCGCATCCTTGGTTCCTTTTAATTTTTCCCGATACGCCAGCCACGAAATGTGTTCAATTCATGCCAAATTTTATAACCCCACGCTAAACCATCATTATGTTGGGTCAGTGGTGGCTCCAGAAATTTTTAACAGGGTGTTTAAGAATTAATTTAACCCCACTAGTTCTGTGAACGAATCATATAATTAAAAAAATCAATATACTAGTGTGTATAATGCAACTAAAAAAAACATAAAATATTACTGTTGATCTTGAAAATTTTCATATTTTGAGCCAACTAAGATTAAAGCGGAGCATAAAGACCCCCTTTTTTTTATAAGGAAATTACGTGGCGAATAGTTAATGGAGATAAGGGCTGGTTGTGGTTCTAAGAGAAGTTGCATAAGTTCACTTCACATTTCCAAAAAAAAATTCAAAAAGATTCTTTCTTCATCTCTCATATTTCCAATCATTAATCACATTTCTCTCTTTACTCATACATCTCTCTCCAATCATTATTTTCATTTCTCTCTCTATCTCTCTCCAATTATTACACATCTCTCTAATTATTACTTTTTCCAAAAACCCATCCAAACACTATCTCAAAAATATTTATCAAAATATTCTTCTCAAAATTCTTAACCAAACAAAACCACGATTTTGAATAACCAAGATTTTCCTCTCTATTTTTCTGATATTTGTTATTAAGATGTGTACCTTATTTTGAGCTAATGTGTTGCCAAGTGTTAAATTGTGAATAATCAGGATTGGTCGGTGTTTTGTTCAAAGAATAGGAGTGAGTGTTCAACAAAAAGCTGAGATAAAATTGAGTAACTAATGTGTAATCTGACAACAAATTAAAAAAATTACGATTGTTCAATTGATCACATTTTCTTATATGTGGAGCCGCCTATTATAGGGTGTAATTTGGGTATTTTTTTCCCTCTCAATGAAAGTCACCATTGTTAGTTATAGTTTGTGAGATTTGAAAACCTATCAAATGTATGAGAGTACATGGTGCCTACCACTTTACTTGCCTGTAATTTGGATTATTCAAAGTGGATTAATTTGTGGAATGACGAATGACCCAAAAAAAAGTGGATTAATTTGTGGGCTAATTTTTTAAATGGATGGTAATTTAAATTTGGACAGGGTGTTCATTCATGCTTGAATTGGGTGTTCATCCATAACTAGGTGTTCAAAGAATAGACTTATCTAAAAAATTTCATGTATTATACATAAAAAACATTGTTGAGTGGAATCAGAAAAAAATGACCGTGAGAGGCTTGATCCAAACAGTTTTTTGTAAAACTTGCTCGATCCTCCGTGTTTATGTAAAAACCGACAAAAATCCAATTTTTTTGTGAATTATTAGATTATTTTTATTTTATTCACAAATTTTAGTTTGGTTAATAGTTTTGTTTAAATTTTTTAGCTGAGACGAACCAATAAAGCAATAACCACAAAAAAATGCAAAATTAGAAAATGTATATTTATTTAATAAAGACAATAATAGTTCTTTGCACATTTTTTATTTATATTTGAATAAAGACAATACGTAGTAATCTTTGAATTATTTTTGGTAAGGGAATTTCTGGAGCTTCTCTCCTTTTTTGTGGGGTCGGCTCGAGGAGAAGCTATTCAGGTTTCCCCAACCTTTATTTTTCTTGGATCAGTTCATCTCCCCAAACATTGATCCGGGGTTTCCCAGCCGAATCGTTCAATTGTTTTCAGTTAGGGTTTGGACTCTTTTTGCCTTTTCATTTCTCCTTCCCATAACCATAAAGAGAGAGAGAGAGAGAGAGAGTGGTGAAACGGTGGAAAATGTCCGATTTCTCGGAGAGTTATCCCCAGTTCTTCAAAGTTTATGTACCTGATCAATCCTCTTACCGACTGGTAAAAATACCTTCTTCTCTCTCTTTTCCTCTCTGTTTGTTTAATCATTAACTCTTTACCAGTGAAACCCCATTCCCTGTTCTGGTTTGAATTCTTTTAGGCGGTTTGAATTATTTTAGGCGTATTCTTACATCCAGAATGATCGAAAAACTGATTGATGGTTGGATCATGCATGTAGTGTTTTGGGATTAAGTTATTGAAAGCTGTTTGTAACAAAATTTTCAATAATCAAGTCTATTTTTTCACCCCCAGAGTTTGGGTTCATGCCTTCATGGTGTTTAAATAAATGGAAAGATTGCGTGACAGTAAGGCTTAATCACATCTTGCTCCCTTTAACTATCACACTTTACAAATTACCCCTAAAATACAAAACCCTACACCTGACCACCTGAAACTATCTTAACATTTCAACTTGAGCCCCTTAAAGTTACTTGATAGCCGTTGAAGATCTTAGAATAGTTTCCAAATTTTATTTTCCTCCAAACATGGATAGAATGTCGAGAATGATGTGCATCTGAAGTTAAACTTGCATATCTTGATGGTTTTGATTATGCAATTTTGTGGAGAAGTGTTGATCGGGATATCCAAGGGAGATCTATAGATGAGGGTTACAAAGATCTCGTCTATGATTTTGGTAAATATGCATATCATTCTAGGCATTGTAGTCATATATTGGTAAAACAGTAATGAAGGAATGTTATGAGCTATTTCATGCCATTACACGGCTGAAGACAATAAATGGGCCAAGTTGAAAGGTCTAGGTAAATTTAATGTGATCAAGTGTCAAGATGTATAATTCAGGGGTAATTTGAAAAAGCATGAGAGTTTAGGGTGGTAAGATGTAATTAAGCCTAAAAATAATGATGGAAATATGGCGCATTGGCGCTTATTGAAACCACATATTCATGGTTACTAATAAAATTGTACCATAAACATGGTAAATAAAAACTCTTTTACCCATTAATGCTAAAAGGGTCAGGCAATTATGAATTACATGCCCATGGGGAGTTCTAGTCACTTATATTGTCAGTGCACAGTAATTATATTAAGGTGCAAGTTGTGGATCATGCCCTAGCCACCACTCACCTCCATAGCCACCACCCACCATACTTCCCTCCCTCCATGTCATATTTTTAAAACTTGCTCATACTTTACACTTTGCAGAGGTCTTTTTTTTGTCACATGTTTCCTTCTATTTCTAGTGCATATATTATTAAATGTTGGATATGTCTCCTGTCCTTCCTTGCTCATACCCATTATGATGGAGGGTTAAATGGGCACTGTTATCGTTAGTTATTGTTGTATATGATTAAGATTACATATCTTACCATGAATTGGACATTTTAAAACTTGAAACCATGTGTTGGGCAATTGTTTTGATTTCAAACCAGTGTCTGCGATTTTTGTTAATTTGTTTTCTTGTGATAAAAAAGGCCTATCCATTCTAAGCTATACTAGGTAACGCCTTTGCCAATTTTCTTCCTTTTCGTCCCTTTCAACGGTAACCAATCTTTCCTTTTTGCATATTCATTCATTGCTAAAACAACAGCGAATCCCGCCAGATTTTGTGAAGTATATCACTGGAGCTTTGCCGTACAAATCAACGATCACTAGTCAGGAAAAAAGATCATGGCATGTAGAACTGGAAAATGTCGATGGACATTTGTACTTACAAGAAGGTTGGCAGCAATTTGTGCATGATAATTCCTTAGAATTCGGGGACTTTCTCCTATTCTACTATGGTGGCAATGCACAATTCTATGTCAAAATATATGGGAAAAATAGTTGCCAAAAGAAGGTTAGCGGGCTTATTAGGGAGATTGATAGAGAAATCACAAATGCCGAAGACAATCAAACAGCCAAAAGAAGTAAGTTAATTTATTAATTCCAGGAAGTAAAATTTGGCGACGGGTGAATTGCACTAAGCATATGCTTGGAATAATGTAGGGAGGTCTAAACGACTGGCGCGTGGAGCCAATGACGTACAAATCACTCAGAAAGAATTGTTTCCGAGATTTTCATCGGTGAATCAAGAGTGCAACAGAGCTCGCAAAGAAGCCAGCAAATTCTTATCCGAATTTCCATTCTTTGAAATTGTTATGAGCCCTAGTTACATCAAAGGAGGGGTTGTGGTAAGGTCTTGAGCGCTGCATCTTTCATAAATCATAAACATTTAGACTTTCGCATTCTCTGATGTTATGATAGGTTTGGTCACCTTGACATTACGAAACCCAAGATTCTGTTTTGTTCTGGGCTACAGCTCGTTTAAAATTTCACATTTTTGTACTCTTTATATTAGTCACAAGTGTAAAAAAAAGCTTTTACTGTGATAGAAGGCCTAATTTAAATGGTTTAAGCTGGTAAATCCTTGTCTCTTTCTTTAATTTGAACATATCTTTACAAATTTTAGGTTGCAAAATTCTTGTTTCTGATATACAGAAGCAATGGTAGACAAAACATAATTATGTTTGTGAATTGTTAAAAATTGTCCCCATCTCTAAAACTTTGCTTACGGCTCCCCAGAAACACGTGGATGGCCCCGATACCTACTCAGCCTTAGTAATGAGGAGTTCTCTGGCATTAGGCCACTTGTTTATTAGTCTGTCGTAATTGGTAGAGTACTTGTTGGGTATTGATTGCATAAAAGAATCGACAGCAATTTCAGTTTCGTGGAAATTGCTCCCAAGGGTTGTTCACAGTGGTGAACTGGTGATATGTATCATGGATGTCTACTGACATTTTGCTCACAGTCGGGCCTGTTGTCCTTAGCTCACGGCAGGACCCCGACTCCAACCAATTTGGATATAGGAACCAGTTGATTGAATTGCCTTGATTGATGTATATGTCTCAGCTGCACGGCCATATTTTCTGCAGTCCAAAAAAAAAAAAAAATGCTGTATACCATCGAGCTTCCACAACTAGCTTGATGGCATCCACAAATGATACAAATACTTCTCATTTTTGCAGAATATACCATCGAGCTTCCACAACGTGTACATGGAAAAGAATAGAGATGATGTAATACTCGTTGCTTCAGATAAGTCTTGGCCTGTGAAATTGAGCAAAACTGACAGATGTGCACGGAAGTTCATACATGGTTGGTCCACATTTTCTGAGGAAAACAAGCTTAAAGCAGACGATGTTTGTGTTTTTGAACTAATTGAGAAAAAAGATTTTGTACTGAAAGTTTCGATCTTCAGAAGCTCAGGTTGAGCTATTGTCTGCCCTTGCTGTATTGAACTTTTTTTGAGATCAAAAAATTGCAAGCAGTAAGCAAATACTCATTGGCTCCATACCCTTTGCCATTGTATGGAAAATCATCTTCTATTGTACTTGGTCTCCTAAAGAAGAAATCTGGAATGAAATGGTTACTCTTGCATTTGGAGCCATCAATTTTCTAAGGATTTAGGTCCATACTTAAATCAAGTCTCAATCTTATTATCTAATCTATATTACAAATAGCAACTTTATTTGAAAAGAGAAAATTGCAAAACAATTTGCCAATTTAGTATGCACTAAAAAAAGTTGCTTTTCTGGCGTCATCGTTATGTGTTCTAATTGTTAATCTGCTCTCATCTCTCGTTTCGTCAGTTAGTAGGAGTATTTTTTTGTGGCAATATTTTGATATCAATGATAGGAGTTGGGGTAGCCATGTTATTTGGAAAAGATTTAAGGAGTTTAATGTGTAATTAAGCAGTTAAATATGAATTTGTTAGCGTCTATAAAGCGAGTAGCTCCGAAAGGGGAAATCAGTTGGTGGTTATTGAAATCTTTCTCCTTTTCTCTTTCTCTCTCTATATCTCTGTAGCTCTCCTTCTCTCTTGTATCTCTTCTCTTTCCCTGCAACTCTTTTTCTTGCATTTCTGAATTGCCGCTAAGATCAATAAAACTGTTGCAATTCTTCTTTCTCTACAACATGAGTTTATCACTGGTATCAGAGCTACCGATCTTCGGCCATGGCATCAGTCCGAGAGATCTTAGAATCCATGTGCCCTGAATTTCAAAAGCTCAACTCGCTGATTTCAAAGGCAATAGAAACAACCCGTGCGTTGGTCACAAATATGCATGAAATAAATTGGGAATTCAAGGAAAATCTTGATTCCTTGGAATTGCTGATCAAAGAAATGGGTTCTGAAGAAGTAGAGATGGAAAATGGTATTGCAAAAGTGGAATTGCAATCGGAGAGCGGACAAGCTATAGACGCAGAATCCAACCTCTTGGTGGATAGCGAAGAATGCTCAGAGAAGGTTTTGATCTTAAAGAACCACTCTGTCTCGAACATCCACCACTCGCCATTCTCGTGCCATCGATCCGATCCAAAAAATCATGTTTCATTGTTTAAAAAATTATTTCCGCAAGTACAGAATGGAAAATAGGATGATTTTGTCCGGATTATTTGGTTTAGTAATTAGTACTTAGAATATATCATTAGTAAAGAATATATACCTACTAAAATAATTAAGAGAATTGATATTGAAACTCCCATTTTCTCTATTGACACTCTTTTTTTGTCTTTACACAGAAAGTGCAAGAGTAAGTTTTTTTTTTTTATCAGAAACTCATCTCGTCATTATATTCATCAAAATGCCATCCGGCACTTACAAGGTTCCCCAAACAAATACAAGGAAAAGGATATAAACAATGAAGCATGAAGGAAGCTAATGCCTACACCCTAACACGAGCATAATGCTCTCTTCACAAAACGAACATCAAGGTCCGAGTACACGTGGAGTATCAGATGAAAGCACTCAGCCCCTGAAATCACGGGCAATACAAATCCAAGAAAAATAAGTCCATATGGAGAACCAGTAAAAAGAACTAAATTAAATCCTAAAAGAAAGCAACAAAAATGGAAAACTAACAACCTGGAATCAAAACCAAAGAGTCACCCGAGTTAACTCATCTCGAGAAAAGCTTTGCCAAAACCGAGTTGCTTCTCCGGGGAAAACCAAACACTCCAAAACGGGTTTCGGAGATAATTATTCGCCGGAGGGTGATCCACCACCATAGTTTCAACTCAATGGATCCGTGGAGCGAGAGAGGGGTCGAAGGCAAGGAGGGGTCTGAGATGGGGTAGGGGATAGGCATGTGAGGAGGCGGTGAAAGGGCTATGGTGGGGGGAAGGAGAAAAGGCGGTGGAAGGCGGCGGGGAGGTGAAAGGATGGTGGCGGAACAAGAGGAAGGAGGCGTGGGGGTGGGGCCGAGAGGCGGCCGCCCCACCCCCTGGAGAAAACTAAAAGAAGAAAAAGGAGAAGGGGGAAATGGATGGAGGAGAGCAAGAGTAAGTTTACTTAACAAAAACAAAAATGGAGTGCCAATAGAGAAAATGAGAGTGCCAATAAGAATTCCCATAATTAATAAGGGCACAATTAATCAATTTACAAGATGGAATTATAAAGATTTAAATCTCACAAGATGGAATTATTTGTATAGGATGGCAAATTAAAATTTCCTTTTTTTTTTATTTAATTTATTCACTAATACACATTGGGTCTCCATTACAAGGAATCCCAGTTGGGGTCCAAAAAATCTGAGGGCTGGCTCTGCATTATCCAATCTATAAATATTTCAACTACCCAATGTACCCATCTATTCAAGTAAATTAACATTAAAAGCCTTAAAGTTAAACAGGTTTTTAATATACTTTTGACTTTATTACTCCTAGAGAAGCTAAACAGGTTAGCTTATGCAATTTACATTTAGTAGAAGCGAAAAAACTGACTCATTAGTTGCTCTCCCAGCGAAAGATTCACCGGTAAACATGGCCAGTAATGGTCATGACCATTGGAGAAGCGGCGACAGGTCGAATCTGTTGAGTTCTCAGGTGAAGGCACCACCTCACTTTTTCAAGATAATTCGCTCGTCAGAAGCTGGTAATTTATGGAATCATTCATACAACCTTATCCCCCTCTCTGTCATTCTCATTTCCTCTATTTTCCAGTGTTGGTTGTGAATGTCATTGAAACGGTGGTATATGTTCTTAGGAAACGGTGTACCGGTTGTGTTTTCGCAAAAATAAATCAAATGGATTGTTATTTTGTTTTTATTAAAAACAATTTGCATTTGTTAGTTTTATATCAATTTTTTGGGGTTTATTGCTTCGTCACGCCGAGGGAAGTCTAAAAAATCAAAAATAATTTCCGGATCATCTCATCTACTTACGACACATTGTGGAAAATAATAGCATGCTTGTCGAAGGACAAAGAGAAGCTTCTTCAACTATTCTTTTGCGCGTTAAGTGCATTTGAAATCTCGTAACACAATATTTCTCAGCAAAAGCATCTCTTTTGTCTAATTTTCTACCCCTACTGTATCTTATTTTGTTCTGCGCCTACTTGGAGAGTTATGTGACAATTTATGTATTCTAATGTTCCTCGCAGAGGATTCCCAAGAAATTTATAAGTCAATATGGGAAGAATCTAGGGAACCGTGTATTTCTACGAGTCCCAAGTGGTGCTGTGTGGACGGTAGAATTGGTAACATCTAATGGTGACGTTTGGATGTGCAACGGATGGAAAGAGTTCGCAAAGTTTTACTCCTTAGGCTTTGGGCATTTATTGGTATTTCGATATGATGGAAGCTACAATTTTCATGCCCTTATATTTGATAAATCGGCTTCAGAGATTGAATACCCAGTTAGTGAAAACCATGGTGAAGAAACCAACATAAATGATAACGGGAACTTAAAAATCCCTAAAACGGAAGCTATTGAAATTGATGATTCCGTTGAAACATTAGGTGACAACCCATGTGCAACATATAGTACAGGAAGGGAGGAAATCTACAAGGGACTGAGAAGAGATGATATTGAGAAACTTGGTATTCGAAGTTGTCAAAAAACAAGGCAGGCATCCTACTGCAGGGCAAACATAGAGAGATATTTCTGTCGAAATCTTGGATGATTCACTTGTGCCAGATTTTCCAATTTCTGATCAGGAGAGAGCCAACAAGAAGTCTAGAACGGAGAACAATTCCAACCCACCGGAGATTCAATCTAAAGGGCGAAAGCTTCTGAATCAAAAAAAGAATGTGAAGATAGGAATTGAAAGTAAGAACTTGTATCTTCTTTAATTTGGCCATCCATCTGTTTTTCTTGGTGTTTGCCACATTTATCAGTTAAACATCACATACTTGTTTTGCCCTTGATTTTTTCAGCAAAAGAGTACCCCGGAGGCACTTCCATTGAGCAGAGTCGGCATCGATCTCAAAGGCCTGCCAAAATGCTATCAGTGACGGGCCTGACGGCCAATGTGAACTCAACAGCCCTCGAAAGAGCCCAAAATTTTAAAGCCAAAAATCCTTTCTTCATGGTTCAAATGCAGCCGTCCTACATCACTCATTCTTTGGTAAGCTTTTAAATTAATCCACTGGATTGCTTATGTACTTATTACGATGCGAGTTGAAAGATGCTTCCATGTATGAGTGAAATTTCAGATTTTTATCAGCTCAATTTTGGTCAAATCATTCTCGATTGAGACAAGACCTCTTTTGTTTTGTACTTGTTGTAGGATATTCCACGAAGCTTTGTGAAGAATTATCTACGGAATACTCAGAAGAATATCATTTTACAGATTTCAGATGGGACGACATGGTTAGCAAGGTGCTATACTCCAACTATGAAGGGCAGATGCAGGCTTGGCTGGGCCTCATTTGTGCAGGACAATAATTTGAAAGTTGGCGATGTTTGTGTCTTTGAGTTGGTGAGGAAGGGCATTGAACCCAAGCTGAATGTGATCATATTTCGAAAGTAGAAAATCCGGGTGATTTGCGGCTGGTAGAGTCTCGGTGGTAGTAAATCCGGCTGATTTACTGGATTATGTGAAACTGCTTATTTCAGGGTCACCATTGCAGCTAGGTTCTCTTCCTTGATGGCACTTTTGACATATTTTAGAGCATTTCCAACGTTAGCTTTAAATTTGGTGGTGTCAAATTTTGTTGAAAGATTATGTGGCAATCTGATGTCTCCAAATTTGGCTCTTTTTTCTTTGTTAAGAAATAATACATATCTCCAACCAATAGTACTTTCAAATTTTATGTCCAGGAAAAAAATAACAAGAAACTTGATGGCCAAAAATTTGCTCCTGAATGGTCGGTTTTTATAATTCAAATGGGGAAGAAGGGCAGTCAATTTTGATAGCTTCTTGACTTGAGGGCAAAACTCAGGAAGCCTAGGCTTTAGACTCACAAAAAATGTAAAAAATTAGGGGCCTCCAAATTTGTTAGGACCCTGATATATACTCTCTCTGTCCCATTTTGTTTGTCGATTATTCCTTTTGTCTCTTTTATGTCTATTACTTATATCTTTCAATGTGGATCTCAAAAAATATGCAATGTAGATCTTATTTGATAGATCTCAATTTGTTCTATAATACGAAGTTCTCGAAATTATAAAAAATATTATAGGTTGAAAGATATAGACAATAGACACAAAAGAGACAAAAAGAATAATCGACAAACAAAATGGGACGGAGGATGTAATAGGCCCTAATAGTGTTCATCTAAGCCTTTTTACAATAAATGATGAATTTTAAAGTATTGTAATGGTCATTATTTTTTGGATCACTATATTGTTACATTTTGCAAAAGTAAATCTTTCATAATGATTTTTATAAGACTTTGTTGATCAACCTTCGTATACAAATATAAAGTGGGCCTCGATTAACAAGTTTGCTTCTTGCTCCCGAAATCTTTGAGCCTGCTTTGCTTCTCGATGTGGCCAAATAACACTCAGGAATCGCAAATGGCAATATTTTAGAGAATTTTGACATCCTCGTTATGGCATTCAATTTGCCATTTCTTTTGCCTTTTTTGAAAAATGAAAAGAAATTCTCTAAAAAAAATGGAAACCGATGGATGTGGATTCTTTAATGAGTCCTTCTACCTGCACAGATGTGCATGCACAGATTGTGCACAGATGGGTCTCGGGGACCCACTTTTGGGTCCCACACGGACGATCCGAGCCGTTCAATCATCTCAAAATCAAATTCCGAGGGGCCCACGCGGAGATCAAGTCGATCGGACGTCCCTAAGTGCTCGATCCAAAATCACCCCATTTCGTTCAAATTTTTTGAATTAAATGGGGTGATTTTGATCGAGTACTTAGGACGTCCGATCGATGATCTCCGCGTGGGCCCTCGAAATTTGATTTTGAGATGAATGAACGGCTCGATCGATGGGACAAAAGTGGGTCCCCGAGATCCATCTCAGGTGCACAATCGTGCATGCACATCTCAGGCTTTTAGTTTTAGTTTTACCGTTCTTTAATTACCCAACTACACAAGTGAATAAAGGTGATAAAGAGGACAATGTTACTCGTGCTTAGGGGGTGTTTGAAAATCTCATTTTCAGTTTTTTATTTTTAATTTTTTGGTTTTTTTACTTTTTGGATTATGGTCAGAATGTGTTTTAAATTTGGTAGAAATATTTGGAAAAAATGTGCATGATGCATTTTGAAACAGGAGTAGTGTTTTGAAAATATATGCAGAATAGATTATGTAGGTCTTTTTGTTAATCAATATGGGAAAATTGGAAAATGAGAAGTCAAAAAGCTTTTCTTTAACCTACTTTTGACTTCTCTTTTCTAAACTCAAAAAATAAAAACTCATTTTTGTAGAATATGTTTTCACTATGGGAGAGTTAATTAGGCATCCTATACTAAAAATATCATTATGATTCCATCCTATAGAGTTTGAATACTTATGATTCCATCCTGAAATTCAAATAAACCCCAAAATACCCTTTCTCTCTCCTAAATTTTCTAATATTCTCTCATGATTTTTCTAATATTTCTCTCCTAATTTCCTAACATTTCTCTCTCGTAAACTTTCCTAATTTATCTCAATCTCTCTCTCTCCTATATTGAAAATCTATCTATTTCCTAATCTTATAATTCTCTTTCCTAATTTTCCTAATATTTCTCTCTCATAATTTTCCTAATATTTTCCCCTCCTAATCTTTCCTGATTTATCTCAATCTCTCTCTCTCTCTCTCTCTCTCTCTCTCTCTCTCTCTCTCTCTCTCTCTCTCTCTCTCTCTCTCTCTCTCTCTCTCTTATCTATCAAATCTTCTTTTTTCCTATTTTTTTATTTTCTCACTCCTAACTTCTCTCCTAAATCCGGAAAACTACGTAAAAAAATACCAAAAAAATGAAAAATTTCTTATGACAACGAACACACAAAACATGATAAATTAATGAATCATATTAGACTATGTAAAAAACATGATAAACTAATGGACCATCTTAGATTATGTAAAAAATATGGTACAATTATTTACCATGAATCCTGTGTTGAATTATATAACGAATAATGAGTTGAATTTCATGGAAAATTACTACTCCATATCATTTTTTTCATTCAACCAGAACCAAGTACACGATTCATGAAAGTCCTATTGTGGTGAAATTATTTACCATGAAAGTCCCATTATGCCAAAAAAATAGGACATATATGACATGTGAACACTGTTTATTGATTTCTCAATGAAATCCATTTCATGGAATATTTAGGGGTATAGTGTAATACATACAAATATGATGTACGAATGTACCACAAATTTTACGAATGTTTCTACAAAAATTCATAAAATCTACATTACAAAACCATGACTCTTGTGTGAAAAATCATGAGTAACCAAAAGAGTTGCACACGTTGAAAATCAAAACTTATAAGGTTAGTTTGATCAAAATCCATAAACCCAAAATCTTCGATTAAAACCCCACAAATCTTTGTCCAAAATCTGTAACTCAACAAAACCAAGAACGAAAAACACAAATTGCTCAAACCTGGAAAACAAAAAAGAATTAAAAGTGGGTCTTCTTGTGGTATCAATACTGGTACGAATCAGAGTCTAGCACCAACGATCTTTGAGTCGTTTCCTCCAATGGGTTTTTTGAGATTTGATCGTGCGGCAAGCTGGAGGTGGATGTTGATCGCCCGATTTGATCCGGATTACTGGAGAGAGGAGAGAGTGGATTGAAAGAGAGGAGAAAGAGAGGGGCTATTTCAGAAGATGAATGGGCAAAGAGAGAAAAAGGTAGAAGATGAAGATCTAAAATAACTAATCCCATTAATCATGGGAATTGGAAATGTGTATTAGGGAAATGATATACACGGCTCTCCTGATTTTGTGGAGATATGTAAAACAGTAGATATGTAATGATATTAGTAAGGAAACTCTACAAATGGTATCAATCTAATTTATTAAATGGTGTTTAGGGAGAGTTAATAAGGGTACAATGGTCTGACTATACAATTTCAAGATGTAAACATAACTAGCGATGACATCAGGGATGAGAACATAAATAAGATTTTTAGACAGGATGCCTAATTAAAATTCTCTTTCACTATAGTATGCCAAACTCGTAAAAATAAAAAATACGAAAACCAAAATGCAAAAAATAAGTGGCCTCTTGCTTTTGTAAATATCGACATAAAGTACAGATGTACTCCTAGGAAAACAAACACTCCTGGGAAATTGCCAAAAACCACTTCCATATTTTATTGGAAAAGGAAACAAATACTCCTTGGAAATTGCCAGAAATCAGTTTCCAACAATTTTCTTCTTAACCCAGAGAG
>CM029277.1:14443413-14534349 GCA_016920895.1 Vaccinium myrtillus
TGGGTTAAGAAGAAAATTGTTGGAAACTGATTTTTGGCAATTTCCAAGGAGTATTTGTTTCCTTTTCCAATAAAATATGGAAGTGGTTTTTGGCAATTTCCCAGGAGTGTTTGTTTTCCTAGGAGTACATCTGTACTTTATGTCGATATTTACAAAAGCAAGCGGCCACTTATTTTTTGCATTTTGGTTTTCGTATTTTTTATTTTTACGAGTTTGGCACACTATAGTGGAAACATATTCTACAAAAATGAGTTTTTATTTTTTGAGTTTAGAAAAGAGAAGTCAAAAGTAGGTTAAAGAGAAGTTTTTTGACTTCTTATTTTCCAATTTTCCCATATTGATTAACAAAAACACCTACATAATTTATTCTGCATATATTTTCAAAACACTACTCCTGTTTCAAAATGCATCATGCACATTTTTTCTAAATATTCCTACCAAATTTAAAACACATTCTGACCATAATCCAAAAAGTAAAAAAAACCAAAAATTTAAAAATGAAAAACTGAAATTGAGATTTTCAAACACCCCAGAGCAAGAGTAACATTGTCCTCTTTATCACCTTTATTCACTTGTGTAGTTGGGTAAGAATCGTGTTATGGGTACCCTAATTGCACCCCATCTCATCGGGGCCGTCCAAACACTTTTTTTGGGCGGTTCAGATTTAAAGTGTTTTATGACCGGTCATAAAACACTTTAAATCTGGACCGCCCAAAAAAGCATTGGACGGCCCCGATGAAGTGGGGTGCAATTGGGGTACACTTGTTGGTGTACCCAAATCATTTCCGAGTTGGGTAATTAAAGAATCCACATCCATCGGTTTCCATATTTTTTAGAGAATTTCTTTTCATTTTTCAAAAAGGGCAAAAGAAATGGCAAATTGAATGCCATAACGAGGATGTCAAAATTCTCTAAAATATTGCCATTTGCGATTCCTGAGTGTCATTTGGCCACATCGAGAAGCAGAGTCGGCTCAAAGATTTCGGGAGCTGGAAGCAAACTTGTTAATCGAGGCCCACTTTATATTTGTATATGAAGGTTGATCAACAGAGTCTTATAAAAATCATTACGAAAGATTTACTTTTGCAAAATGTAAACATATAGTGATCCAAAAAATAATAACCATTACAATACTTTAAAATTCATCATTTATTATAAAAGGCTTAGATGAACACTATTAGGGCCTATTACATCCTCCGTCCCATTTTGTTTGTCGATTATTCTTTTTGTCTCTTTTGTGTCGAATGTCTATATCTATCAACCTTTAATATTTTTTATAGTTTCGAGAACTTCGTATTATAGAACAAATTGAGATCTATCAAATAAGATCTACATTGCATATTTTTTGAGATCCACATTGAAAGATATAAGTAATAGACATAAAAGAGACAAAAAAAATAATCGACAAACAAAATGGGACAGAGAGAGTATATATCAGGGTCCTAACAAATTTGGAGGCCCCTAATTTTTTACATTTTTTGTGAGTCTAAAGCCTAGGCTTCCTGAGTTTTGCCCTCAAGTCAAGAAGCTATCAAAATTGACTGCCCTTCTTCCCCATTTGAATTATAAAAACCGACCATTCAGGAGCAAATTTTTGGCCATCAAGTTTCTTGTTATTTTTTTCCTGGACATAAAATTTGAAAGTACTATTGGTTGGAGATATGTATTATTTCTTAACAAAGAAAAAAGAGCCAAATTTGGAGACATCAGATTGCCACATAATCTTTCAACAAAATTTGACACCACCAAATTTAAAGCTAACGTTGGAAATGCTCTAAAATATGTCAAAAGTGCCATCAAGGAAGAGAACCTAGCTGCAATGGTGACCCTGAAATAAGCAGTTTCACATAATCCAGTAAATCAGCCGGATTTACTACCACCGAGACTCTACCAGCCGCAAATCACCCGGATTTTCTACTTTCGAAATATGATCACATTCAGCTTGGGTTCAATGCCCTTCCTCACCAACTCAAAGACACAAACATCACCAACTTTCAAATTATTGTCCTGCACAAATGAGGCCCAGCCAAGCCTGCATCTGCCCTTCATAGTTGGAGTATAGCACCTTGCTAACCATGTCGTCCCATCTGAAATCTGTAAAATGATATTCTTCTGAGTATTCGGTAGATAAATTCTTCACAAAGCTTCATGGAATATCCTACAACAAGTACAAAACAAAAGAGGTCTTGTCTCAATCGAGAATGATTTGACCAAAATTGAGCTGATAAAAATCTGAAATTTCACTCATACATGGAAGCATCTTTCAACTCGCATCGTAATAAGTACATAAGCAATCCAGTGGATTAATTTAAAAGCTTACCAAAGAATGAGTGATGTAGGACGGCTGCATTTGAACCATGAAGAAAGGATTTTTGGCTTTAAAATTTTGGGCTCTTTCGAGGGCTGTTGAGTTCACATTGGCCGTCACTGATAGCATTTTGGCAGGCCTTTGAGATCGATGCCGACTCTGCTCAATGGAAGTGCCTCCGGGGTACTCTTTTGCTGAAAAAATCAAGGGCAAAACAAGTATGTGATGTTTAACTGATAAATGTGGCAAACACCAAGAAAAACAGATGGATGGCCAAATTAAAGAAGATACAAGTTCTTACTTTCAATTCCTATCTTCACATTCTTTTTTTGATTCAGAAGCTTTCGCCCTTTAGATTGAATCTCCGGTGGGTTGGAATTGTTCTCCGTTCTAGACTTCTTGTTGGCTCTCTCCTGATCAGAAATTGGAAAATCTGGCACAAGTGAATCATCCAAGATTTCGACAGAAATATCTCTCTATGTTTGCCCTGCAGTAGGATGCCTGCCTTGTTTTTTGACAACTTCGAATACCAAGTTTCTCAATATCATCTCTTCTCAGTCCCTTGTAGATTTCCTCCCTTCCTGTACTATATGTTGCACATGGGTTGTCACCTAATGTTTCAACGGAATCATCAATTTCAATAGCTTCCGTTTTAGGGATTTTTAAGTTCCCGTTATCATTTATGTTGGTTTCTTCACCATGGTTTTCACTAACTGGGTATGCAATCTCTGAAGCCGATTTATCAAATATAAGGACATGGAAATTGTAGCTTCCATCATATCGAAATACCAATAAATGCCCAAAGCCTAAGGAGTAAAACTTTGCGAACTCTTTCCATCCGTTGCACATCCAAACGTCACCATTAGATGTTACCAATTCTACCGTCCACACAGCACCACTTGGGACTCGTAGAAATACACGGTTCCCTAGATTCTTCCCATATTGACTTATAAATTTCTTGGGAATCCTCTGCGAGGAACATTAGAATACATAAATTGTCACATAACTCTCCAAGTAGGCGCAGAACAAAATAAGATACAGTAGGTAGAAAATTAGACAAAAGAGATGCTTTTGCTGAGAAATATTGTGTTATGAGATTTCAAATGCATTTAACGCAAAAGTATAGTTGAAGAAGCTTCTCTTTGTCCTTCGACAAGCCTGATATTTCCACAATGTGTCGTAAGTAGATGAGATGATCCGGAAATAATTTTTGACTTTTTAGACTTCTCTCGGCGTGACGAAGCTATAAACCCCCAAAAATCGACATAAAAAATAACAAATGCAAATTTTTTTAACAAAAACAAAATAACAATCCATTTGATTTATTTTTGCGAAAACACAACCGGTACACCGTTTCCTAAGAACATATACCACCGTTTCAATGACGGATCCGGGGTGGGTGTTGTGCGGTAGGTGTTGTGCGTCGTGTTGTGCGGTAAAACGACGTAGTGAGGAATGATTCCTTAATTGAATGACATTCACAACCAACACTGGAAAATAGAGGAAACAAGAATGACAGAGAGGGGGATAAGGTTGTATGAATGATTCCTTAATTACCAGCTTCTGACGGGGAACAACTGAAGAGCGAATTATCTTGAAAAAGTGAGGTTGTGCCTTCACCTGAGAACTCAACAGATTCGACCTGTCGCCGCTTCGCCAATGGTCATGACCATTACTGGCCATGTTTACAGGTGAATCTTTCGCAGGGAGAGCAACTAATGAGTCAGTTTTTTCGCTTCTACTAAATGTAAATTGCATAAGCTAACCTGTTTAGCTTCTCTAGGAGTGATAAAGTCAAAAGTTTACTTAAAACCTGTTTAACTTCAAGGCTTTTAATGTTAATTTACTTGAATAGATGGGTACATTGGGTATAGGGATGGTCATCTCGGCCGACCCGCCCCTATCCAACCCGTCCCCTACCCATTCGGGGAGGGGATTCGGGGATTTTTTCGAGGATCTGGTCGGGGATCGGGATTATTTTTAAAAAAATTCGGGGATCGGGTTGGGGATGGTATTGTTAGTCCCCTACCCGATCCCCGCCCCTCCCCGCATCCCCGTTTATATATAAATAGCGTTTTTAACAAAAACTGAACGGATCAAGCCCTTCCGGGTATTTTTTTTTCACGAATCCTCGCGTTGGCCTTGGAAAACACATTTTAAACACATCTAACGGTTCGGATCATGAAAATTTGGTCCGGATGGTGAAGTCCTCATGGTGAGGTCCTCATTAGAAGCTGACTGTATATATATATATATATATATATATAGGGAGGGCTTCTAGTCCGGACCTCCCGTTTCCGGACCTCCATGATCCAAAATTTTTTTTGACGATCCGAACCGTCCAATGTTTTCAGAAGGTGTTTTCAAGGGTCCCTCGCGGAAAATCTTCAAAAAAAAATACCGGGAAGGGCTTGATCCAAGTAGTTTTCGCAAAAAATATATATATACAGTTTTTGCGAAAATTGCTTGGATCAAGCCCTTCCCGGTATTTTTTTTTGAAGATTTCCCGCGTGGATCCTTGAAAACACCTTCTGAACATATTGGACGGCTCGGATTTTCCAAAAATAATTTGTAACACAAAAAAAATCATTTTTTTCTTATAAACGGGAGGTGTGGACTAGAAGTTTTACCTATATATATATATATATATATATGAGTCCTTATCTAGTCCGGGATCCCGGATCCGGGATTCATAGTTCCGGATCAAATTTTCACGATCCGAACCGTCCAATGTGTTCAAAGGTGTTTTCAAGGTCATCGCGCTGGAAATCTTCAAAAAAATACAGAAGGGCTTGATCCAAGCATTTTTTCACAAAAACTGTGTATATACAGTTTTATGAAAAAATGCTTGGATCAAGCCCTTTCCGGTATTTTTTTTTGAAGATTTCCCGCGTGGACCTTGGAAAACACCTTTTAAACACATTGGACGGATCGGATTTTGCAAAAACAATTTTTAAAAGCCTCAAAACACCGAAAAAGCTTCAATCCGGGATCCTTGACAGGATCACCGGTGTATATATATATATATATATACAGTCAGCTTCTAATGAGGACTCCCTCATTGGAAGTTCCATGCGGACCAAGGGTTTTTTCCACTCTCCCGATCAAATTTTGACGATCCGAACCGTTAGATGTTTTTAAAATGCATTTTCCAAGGTCCACGCGGAAGTTTTTAACAAAAACTGTGTGGATCAAGCCCTTCCGGGTATTTTTTTTTTGAAGATTTTCCGCGTGGACCCTTAAAAATGCATTTTAAAAACATTGAACGGTTCGGATCATGAAAATTTGGTCCGGATGGTGAAGTCCTCATGGAAGTCCTCATGGTGAGGTCCTCATTAGAAGCTCACACTATATATATATATATACAATCAGCTTCAGGTACAGGCTCCTGGAATTAATAAAATCCAGACCAATCGCTCAGGGCCGTTGGATCTAATCCAACGGCTGTGGAAATAAGGGAGAGTTCGCGGGTCAATTACGGGTTAAAAAGGTACCGGGTTGCTCCTAACCGGGTCACTATAAATTCAAAGGGTCACCCATTTCCAACCATTTCTACGTTCACCAGAGAGAGAGGAGAGAGAGGCGATTCAGAGAAACTCGATCGAAAGAACCCTAACTTTTTGAAGTTTCAGGTCGAACAGAGAAGACGAAGCTCGAACGCTCCTCTCTCTCTCTCTCTCTCTCTCTCTCTCTCTCTCTCTCTCTCTCTCTCTCTCTCTCTCGTGTTCTCTGTGTTCAAAAGGTTTGGGGATTTTTTTTGCAAAACCCGAAACCCTAGCTTTTTGAAAGACGCGATCTAGGTCCGTGTGTGTATGTGTAGTTTCTGTGTGTGTATGTGTGTGTTTCATCTTCCTCTTCATTTTTCAAAAACCCAGATCTAAGAAATTTTGAAAAAAATTTCAAAATTTTATTGAAGCTTATTGTATGTGCAAATGCCTTAATAGACAATAATGTGGCTTGAGTATACTCTGATCTTGTTCATTTTCCTTCATTTCCTGGACCTTAATTTAGTTATGGCTTGATTAATTTACACTCCCACGTGGTTCTCATTCTAAGTGCCTGTATTATGTTGTCTCTGGTGTCTTAATACGCTCTTAAGGTTTATCATTTGAGGCACAACTTTAGGTCTTCAAATGATTCAAATAGTTTTGGCTAATTCAAAAAAGTTTTGTCTAATTCATGTATGGCATAGGGGCAGTTAGTATAAGTGAATATTGCATCCATCTGAAAGATAATATTTTTTTCTGAATTGTTTATGAAGCTTTTAAGTGAGATAGATACAGTTAGTAACTTAGTATAGGTGGATAGTGTATCTAAATCTTATTTTGACTTTGTGTTTTTTCTAGAATGGAATCTTTCGAAGATACAGAAATATGCTCACCATCATCATGTCCAACACCACTATGTCAATCATCTGGAAATTCTTCTCAACAAGTTTACACTCCTCAAGTTAGAAATGACTTGATACCAAAAATTGGGCAACATTTTGACACATTAGAAGAGGTTGTTGTTGGAGAGTCTATTCCTCTTGGAACCCAAGGTTCTAGTTTGAAAGAACCAAATGTGGCTAGACCAAAGGGTGGTGGTAAAAGACTAAAGGGAGGGAAAGAGAAGAGTGTCAACAAGAAGAGTAGGCGTTGTAATGGTTGTGGGTTGGTAGGAGTTTCGCATGACAAACGAAATTGTCCCAAACTTCTAGCTATGTAAGTGTATTCATACGTCACTGTTACATTAATTTTTCCAAAGGTTAATTGTAGTAATTTATTTTTTGTTTGTCGTAGGTCTTCGCATGCATCACAGATCAATGACGATGACGAGGACGAGGACGACGATGATGAAAGCATGGACTATGATGAAGACTGTAAGTGATTGTTAGTTGTTATTTATGGACTTTACATGAAGATTGGGCTTGATTGTTATTTGTTATTTGTTATTTATGGACTATGCATGAACTGGGTTTATTTGTGATTGGTTGGCCTTATTTTCTTTTACACTCCTCAATGCAGAAGTTGGTGGATTTCGTTGCTCACTGGATTAGGTTGGTCTCTGGATTTGCTCACTGTATTGTAAGGCACTGGATTTGCTTGTCCTCACTGGATTAGTCACTGTATTTATGTATTTATGTATTTATTTTTTGTTGAATCTGTATTTTATGGCACTCAACTGTTGCTCACTGGATTTAAACTTGAAAGACACTGAAACTGCTCTGGAATTGCTCTGGAATTGCTCACTGGTCACTGGATTTGCTGGACATGGTTGCTCACTGGATCAGTCACTATTTTTCTTCACTGGATCTACGTTTTCACTTGTTTTTCAGATACCCTATATATGGCAACAAGATAGAAATTACAAAAGAAGATCATTAAGACAGGCCAAATCAGAAAGAAATCAAAGCATATACTAGAAGAGAAAATGAAGGGGTGCCTTAAAGCATACAAGTTCAGTTTGTAGCTTCAATAGGCAAAACAAGGGCTGAGAAAAATCCATGACGGGTTCGGCGACCCGCAGGAAAACATAAAGCACAAGTTCGAAAGAATCACTCCCATGTCCGATTATTTCAATGTTTGTAAAGCAGAAAAAACAAGCCATAACTAAATTAAGGTCCAGGAAATGAAGGAAAAGGAACAAGATCAGAGTATACTCAAGCCACATTATTGTCTATTAAGGCATTTGCACATACAATAAGCTTCAATAAAATTTTGAAATTTTTTTCAAAATTTCTTAGATCTGGGTTTTTGAAAAATGAAGAGGAAGAGGAAACACACACATACACACACAGAAACTACACATACACACACGGACCTAGATCGCGTCTTTCAAAAAGCTAGGGTTTCGGGTTTTGCAAAAAAAATCCCCAAACCTTTTGAACACAGAGAACACGAGAGAGAGAGAGAGAGAGAGAGAGAGAGAGAGAGAGAGAGAGAGAGACTGGAGCGTTCGAGCTTCGTCTTCTCCGTTCGACCTGAAACTTCAAAAAGTTAGGGTTAGGGTTTCTGCAAAAGAACACGAAATAGACAGAAAGATGAAGAAGACGAGTTCGATCGGTACCTAGATCTTCTTCTTCTTCCTCGAATGAGAGTTTCTCACGTTCTTCGTCTTCTTCGATCGAGTTTCTCTGAATCGCCTCTCTCTCCTCTCTCTCTGGTGAACGTAGAAATGGTTGGAAATGGGTGACCCTTTGAATTTATAGTGACCCGGTTAGGAGCAACCCGGTACCTTTTTAACCCGTAATTGACCCGAACTCTCCCTTATTTCCACAGCCGTTGGATTAGATCCAACGACCCTGAGCGATTGGTCCGGATTTTATTAATTCCGGGAGCCTGTACCTGAGCTGATTGTATATATATATATATAATATTTATTATATTATAAGTTTTTAAAATTTATTTTCCACAGCCCGGCCCCTCTATCCAATGTCCAGAGCCCATTAACCCTTACCCAATTCTCACGGTCACAACTTAAATTAGGAATTTAGGTTAGGGTTACCCACACCACACTTCAGTAATCACTAATCAGTACTTCACAGTTCACACAGGCCACAGCCGTGAGCCGCCCCAATCCCCATCACGAATTTTGGCCATTTTATGCATAAGCATTGGCAGTAGGCACATTCCTGAATTTTGGCCATTTTATGAAACCATTTTATGCATAGACTTGTTAAAACCATTCCTGTGTGTTGCAAATGCATATTACATATTGAATTTAATGCGTAATGGGAACCAAATTGCACGGATGGAATGAAAATTTGGCCGTGGGGGTTGAATTTAATGGGTAATGGCATGGACTAGTGCATGAATTTTTGGATCCCCGATTCTCCGTGGGGATCCCCGTTCCCCGCATCGGGGCGGGGATGGAGGTTAAAAGAAAATCTCCGGTGGGAATCGGGGAGGGGATGGGGATTGATTTAGGTTCGGGGATCGGGGATGGAGGTAGTGGTATCCACCCCCTACCCTCCCCATGCCCATCCCTAATTGGGTAGTTGAAATATTTATAGATTGGATAATGCAGAGCCAGCCCTCAGATTTTTGAGACCCTAAGAACATCTCTAGTGCACTACTGAAAAAATGTTTGCTAAATTGCATATCTAAGCACATGTGAGACCATATTTTGTGTGCTAAAGAACTTAGTTAGCTAGCTAAGAAGAAATACACTTTAATGGGGCTCCGTAAAAATGTTCATTAACTCTAAGTCTTTCCTTTCTTTCTCCTCTCTCTCTCTCCTTAAAGTTATTGTCTCTCTCCTCTTTCTCTCTCTTCCTTCCCTTCTCTCTCTCTCTCTCTCTCTCTCTCTCTCTCTCTCTCTCTATCTCTCTCCTCTTTCACTCTCCTTAAGTATCTTTCCAAATTTAGGTAGTCACTTAGGGCAATTTAGGTAGTAAGGGTGTCACCTAGGATTTTAGAGAGTCAATTTTTGTGCACTAGAGACTATTTTTTGAGTTTTTCTTAGGTAACTAGTTAGGGCACTTTAGGAAACTCTTTTAGATAGTGCACTAGAGATGCCCTAACCGATCTTGTAATGGAGACCCAATGTGTATTAGTGAATAAATTTATAAAAAAAAACAATGTTAACTTCAAAATAATTTCGTGATGACATTTGAATCACTTGAAATTTTCTTTATTGACATCCAAATAATTTTATTCAAAGACACAAGTTAACAAATCATAGACGTCTTAGGGGCATCCTTATCTGACACACCAAAAAAAAAAACCAAATTTAATCTCAAAAACATATTTTATAATTTAGCAAGTCACTTTATTAAAAACTCACAGAATCAGACTCTCTATTCAAATTTTTACTCTTCCCTCCCTCCTCCTCTTTTAGTGAGTGAACAGTAGGTCACCAAATTTGTTAAGTTATTGTAGCAAAGTTAAGAAATCTTCAAATTGGTGAATTCGTTTGGTGAGGCTAATTTTTTAGATTTTGGAGGAGTTTGCTCTCTACTTTAAGTAGACTTAAAGTAGAGATGCTGATATTGATGCTCTTATTAAAGTAATTGAAGTCTATTTTAAGAATTTTAAATTTAGTGCGACATTAATATCATTAATCATACAATTAGAAGCATATTTACATCGACAGTTCAAATTACAAACTTTGTGAGAATAATATCTCGTGAACATGAACTCAAGTTTCAATTAAAGAGTATATTATAAAAGTACATCTATTTGTTTATTTATTTATTTTTTCCCAGAAGAAAGAAGAACCATATCATTCAACAAAATGAAGCCCTAATACAACCTACACAAAGGAGAAAAAAACAAAGAAAAACAGAAAGAACCAAAAAAGTACAGATCGCCGGAGCTACCGCCGGATTGCCACGCCGCCGCCGATGATGGAAGTCCGGATTTGGAAATCCCAGATCCGGCCCCACCCTTGCCCAAAAATCGATTTCGGCCGCCCATAGAAAGAGGAGAGGAGCTCGAAACCATGGGGAGTCACCGGAAACTACGGGGAAGTGATAAAGGAGAGGAGAGGAGGAGGAAGAAGGTGGAAGGAGGTGGTGGGGGAGGGGGAGTGTGGCGGCTCTAGGAAACCCTAGGGAGAGTTGCTTCTCCAGCCGCCTCCCCTCTCTCTCTCTCTCTCTCTCTCTCTCTCTCTCTCTCTAAAACTTTCCTCTCCCCCTTGGCTCTGACCCATTAAAAGTACTTTTATTTAACCATTAGGCCCTACTTGAGATGAAACATATGATTAACTTGTTTCATTAAAACCTTGTATTTATTAATTTTTCTTAATTATAAGAACAAATTGATTAGAGAAATAGATATCATTTCTACGAAAAAAATTCCCAATAAATCAAGATTAAGTACTATTTTGTCGAATATGATCTGAATTTTTTACATCTATTGGAATTATTCTGATCAAGAGCAATGCAAAAAAAACAAAAAACATAATTGACCACAAGAAAAACCGATCATCCAAATAAAGCTTTCAATACTTTTTCCCATCTAGAAAAATTAAACATATTTTAAGGTTTATAAATATCTTAAGGTTATACCTAATTGGGAACTCTAATCTTGGGCCAAATTTTACTTCACCATGCATTGTACCTGCTACCAGTACTGCAGTGGGAGGTAGGGGTGTCAACGGTTTGGATTGGTGCGGATTGGTATGAATCCAAGATTCGAATCGTGAGTCGCGGTTCCAAGGAAAGACAATTCGTGTCCGGACCAAAAGTCTATAGTTTGGTTTTGATCCAATCCATAACTCATGATTCGGTTCACGGTTTTATTTACGGATTACTACATTCCAAAAAAAATTGAAGCAACCATTACATTTCCAGATTCAAAGTAGCATTACATTTCCACAAGTATCATTACGGCCATTACATACCAATATATAGCAAATTGGAATACATTACTGTAATACTACCATCCAGACATTATTAGATTACTACCACTACATACCATTACATACCACTGCTGCCATCCATATGCATGAGTATATAATATTGAAAATTAAAATTACAATTAACACACATTTATTTTTTATTTATAAAATTATATATCACGGTTTAGTTCGGTTTATCCATGGTTTTTTAATGAAAATCTGTAGACCAAACCGCGAGTCACAGTTTTGTAATTTTTTAATCCGTGTCCGGACTATGAATTCATGGGCACAATCCAAAACATACGGTCTTGTTCGTTTCGGATTCACAGTTCATGGGTTTTTTTTTACAGGCCTAGTGAGAGGTGCTAAATAGGAAATTGTATTCGCTACATCCAAGGCATTCCCCATCCCTCTTCAGCCATAAGGTTTTATGGTTGACAACTGTCGCTTCCCATTCGTGGTGCCTTTTCCTTTTCTTTAGTAGTATTTTTTTTGGTTAATGAAAAGTTTCTCAGTGAACCGAATTAATTTTTTCAATCCCTCTCGCAACTCTTTTCATGCCTTTTCATTCTCTTAGTTACAATTGGGTCTCGTGGCTAGGTAGAAGTTGAAATCAGCAAAGGAATTCAGTGCATTGAAGAGAGGCCTTAGATTAAAATTTAGGGGTGAGCAGGGACCCGAATGGTTCAATTTTATTATAACCAAGAACCAAACTGCTACCTATAGATTATGAATTTGGAGAATAAAATCTATCCATTAAAATTTATAGATCTAAACCAATCCAAACCATTAAAAGTATCGGTTCAATTTCAGTTTTGAATCACGGTTTCACTTAAATTAAGACATTATCTTGATAAAAAATTTAAAGTACGTACTTAAAATTGCATAAATAAACCAAGACTGATATTATAACTAAAATTCCATTATTCCCCCCTTATCTCTCCTCCCTCGTATAGACTTTTATATCCTTCTCAAAACCATCTGGCAATGAGTGGAGAGGTCCCTCATGTGATTAAGTGATCACCCATTTCATACCCAAGCAATGTGGGATTGTATTACTTAACATCCTCCCTCACGTGTAGCCGCATTTGAAGTCTGTTACGTGTGGCCACTTTTTGGGCCCTATAATCGTGCAGCCTTTTTTACTAGTTTGTCATCATGGGGTGTGGATTATGATTTTTTTTTTTAAATGTGGGGTGGAATGAGCCCCGCTTTGATACTATGTGGAAACTTTATATCCAACTCAAAGCCAATTGATAATGAGTTGAGAGGTCCTCATGTTATTAAATGATCATCCATTAATTCCATACCTAAATAATACGAGATTGTATTATGTAACACCCACCACATCTCCCTGGTCTCTTGTAACCACGCCCATTTCAAGAGGACACAGATTGAGACAGTGTTTGGAGGGGGAGGACAAGGAGCATGGTTCCAGAAACAGTGAAGCGAGGCGCTGGAGGAGGAGGAAGTGCCCTTCCAACAACTCGAACACAAACCTCAATCCTCCCACGCAGCCGCCGCCAGCAGATCCAACGCACCTTCAACAACATCAAGATCACCCTCCTCTGCGGCTTCGTCACCATCCTTGTCCTCCGCTGCTACCTCGGCACCTCCGACGCCAACGTCGTCAACCAACACCTCATCGAAGAGACAAATTGCCTCCTCGCCGAGATTCGCTCCGAATTCCTGTGATGGAGGAGAGAGATTTTTTTTTTATTTTTTATTTTTAATTCTAACGCTTTATCCCTCCGTTAGTGTCCTCAGCGTGTTCCGTCAGCAAAGTGACAGATTTAGACGGTAGGAGTGTAATTGATGACGAAACAATAGTTCAGAAGTGTAATTGATAATTTTAAAAGTTTGGAGAGCGATGAGACATTAAAGTCAAAGTATGCAGGATTTTTTGAAATTTTCCCTAAATGTTATCTCTTTATCAAGTTTTCATCAATAAACTTTTTGCCTATCAAAAAAAGATAAAAAAGTGTTGATGGATAAAAGTAGATGATACTACTTCTAGAAAGCGGAGATAAAAGTTGGATAAAGTTAATATGAAAGGTGTAATGATCACGTCTACTTAATGGATTAGTTGAAATTAGGAAGCTACACACTTAAAATAGGACGAAGAGAGTATGAGTGAATAAAAGTGGAATCTTTGTGACGTCCATCCTTATTGCTCAACTTAATCAAGTTAGTAATAAAACTACAGCTTGTTTCACAATGGAAAAAATATTAGCAAAACGTAATTACAAGGCGAAAAAAAAAAAAGCAACACAAGGTCATATTGATATCATAATATTACCACAAAAAAGATACTCCTACAAACTGACGAAACGAGAGATGAGAGCAGATTAACAATTAGAACACATAACGATGACGCCAAAAAGGCAACTTTAGTGCATACAAAATTGGCAAATTGTTTTGCAATTTTCTCTTTGTAATATAGATTAGATAATAAGATTGATACTTGATTTAAGTATGGACCTAAATCCTTAGAAATTTACTTGGTGTAGCAGGAGAGTCAATGGGGCTGCCCATTGGCTTGTCTCTAATTTGCTTAGATAGGAGACTTTTGTTCCAGACGGGTTGTATTCCGTCCGGCTTAGACAAGGTTCTTGAAAGGGGATATTTTCCCTTGGTTTTGTTTCGTTAGTAATATATGATCCTTTCAAAAAAAAAAAAAAAAAAATGCAAGAGTAGCCATTTCATTCCAGATTTCTTCTTTAGGAGACCAAGTACAATAGAAGATGATTTTCCGTACAATGGCAAAGGGTATGGAGCCAATGAGTATTTGCTAACTGCTTGCAATTTTTTGATCTCAGAAAAAGTTCAATACAGCAATGGCAGACAATTGCTCAACCTGAGCTTCTGAAGATCGAAACTTTCAGTACAAAATCTTTTTTCTCAATTAGTTCAAAAACACAAACATCGTCTGCTTTAAGCTTGTTTTCCTCAGAAAATGTGGACCAACCATGTATGAACTTCCGTGCATATCTGTCAGTTTTGCTCAATTTCACAGGCCAAGACTTATCTGAAGCAACGAGTATTACACCATCTCTATTCTTTTCCATGTACATGCTGTGGAAGCTTGATGGTATATTCTGCAAAAATGAGAAGTATTTGTATCATTTGTGGATGCCATCAAGCTAGTTGCCCATACAGCTTTTTTTTTTGTTTTGGACTGCAGAAAATATGGCCGTGCAGCTGAGACATATACATCAATCAAGGCAATTCAATCAACTGGTTCCTATATCCAAATTGGTTGGAGTCGGGGTCCTGCCGTGAGCTAAGGACAACAGGCCCGACTGTGAGCAAAATGTCAGTAGACATCCATGATACATATCACCAGTTCACCACTGTGAACAACCCTTGGGAGCAATTTCCACGAAACTGAAATTGCTGTCGATTCTTTTATGCAATCAATACCCAACAAGTACTCTACCAATTACGACAGACTAATAAACAAGTGGCCTAATGCCAGAGAACTCCTCATTACTAAGGCTGAGTAGGTATCGGGGCCATCCACGTGTTTCTGGGGAGCCGTAAGCAAAGTTTTAGAGATGGGGACAATTTTTAACAATTCACAAACATAATTATGTTTTGTCTACCATTGCTTCTGTATATCACAAACAAGAATTTTGCAACCTAAAATTTGTAAAGATATGTTCAAATTAAAGAAAGAGACAAGGATTTACCAGCTTAAACCATTTAAATTAGGCCTTCTATCACAGTAAAAGCTTTTTTTTTACACTTGTGACTAATATAAAGAGTACAAAAATGTGAAATTTTAAACGAGCTGTAGCCCAGAACAAAACAGAATCTTGGGTTTCGTAATGTCAAGGTGACCAAACCTATCATAACATCAGAGAATGCGAAAGTCTAAATGTTTATGATTTATGAAAGATGCAGCGCTCAAGACCTTACCACAACCCCTCCTTTGATGTAACTAGGGCTCATAACAATTTCAAAGAATGGAAATTCGGATAAGAATTTGCTGGCTTCTTTGCGAGCTCTGTTGCCCTCTTGATTCACCGATGAAAATCTCGGAAACAATTCTTTCTGAGTGATTTGTACGTCATTGGCTCCACGCGCCAGTCGTTTAGACCTCCCTACATTATTCCAAGCATATGCTTAGTGCAATTCAGCCGTCGCCAAATTTTACTTCCTGGAATTAATAAATTAACTTACTTCTTTTGGCTGTTTGATTGTCTTCGGCATTTGTGATTTCTCTATCAATCTCCCTAATAAGCCCGCTAACCTTCTTTTGGCAACTATTTTTCCCATATATTTTGACATAGAATTGTGCATTGCCACCATAGTAGAATAGGAGAAAGTCCCCGAATTCTAAGGAATTATCATGCACAAATTGCTGCCAACCTTCTTGTAAGTACAAATGTCCATCGACATTTTCCAGTTCTACATGCCATGATCTTTTTTCCTGACTAGTGATCGTTGATTTGTACGACAAAGCTCCAGTGATATACTTCACAAAATCTGGCGGGATTCGCTGTTGTTTTAGCAATGAATGAATATGCAAAAAGGAAAGATTGGTTACATACCGTTGAAAGGGACGAAAAGGAAGAAAATTGGCAAAGGCGTTACCTAGTATAGCTTAGAATGGATAGGCCTTTTTTATCACAAAAAAACAAATTAACGAAAATCGCAGACACTGGTTTGAAATCAAAACAATTACCCAACACATGGTTTCAAGTTTTAAAATGTCCAATTCATGGTAAGATATATAATCTTAATCATATACAACAATAACTAACGATAACAGTGCCCATTTAACCCTCCATCGTAATGGGTATGAGCAAGGAAGGACAGGAGACATATCCAACATTTAATAATATATGCACTAGAAATAGAAGGAAACATATGGAAAAACAAAGAACTCTGCAAAGTGTAAAGTATGAGCAAGTTTTAAAAATATGACATGCAGGGAGGGAAGTGTGATGGGCGGTGGCTAGGGCATGATCCACAACTTGCACCTTAATATAATTACTAGCGATAACAGTGCCCATTTAACCCTCCATCGTAATGGGTATGAGCAAGGAAGGACAGGAGACATATCCAACATTTAATAATATATGCACTAGAAATAGAAGGAAACATGTGGAAAAAAAAAGACCTCTGCAAAGTGTAAAGTATGAGCAAGTTTTAAAAATATGACATGGAGGGAGGGAAGTGTGGTGGGTGGTGGCTATGGAGGTGAGTGGTGGCTAGGGCATGATCCACAACTTGGACCTTAATATAATTACTGTGAACTGACAATATAAGTGACTAGAACTCCCCATGGGCATGTAATTCATAATTGCCTGACCCTTTTAGCATTAATGGGCAAAAGAGTTTTTATTTACCATGTTTATGGTACAATTTTATTAGTAACCATGAATATGTGGTTTCAATAGGCGCCAATGCGCCATATTTCCATCATTATTTTTAGGCTTAATTACATCTTACCACCCTAAACTCTCACACTTTTTCAAATTACCCCTGAATTATACATCTTGACACTTGATCACATTAAATTTACCTAGACCTTTCAACTTGGCCCATTTATTGTCTTCAGCCGTGTAATGGCATGAAATAGCTCATAACGTTCCTTCATTACTGTTTTACCAATATATGACTACAATGCCTAGAATGATATGCATATTTAACAAAATCATAGACGAGATCTTTGTAACCCTCATCTATAGATCTCCCTTGGATATCCCGATCAACACTTCTCCACAAAATTGCATAATCAAAACCATCAAGATATGCAAGTTTAACTTCAGATGCACATCATTCTCGACATTCTATCCATGTTTGGAGGAAAATAAAATTTGGAAACTATTCTAAGATCTTCAACGGCTATCAAGTATCTTTAAGGGGCTCAAGTTGAAATGTTAAGATAGTTTCAGGTGGTCAGGTGTAAGGTTTTGTATTTTAGGGGTAATTTGTAAAGTGTGATAGTTAAAGGGAGCAAGATGTGATTAAGCCTTACTGTCACGCAATCTTTCCATTTATTTAAACACCATGAAGGCATGAACCCAAACTCTGGGGGTGAAAAAATAGACTTGATTATTGAAAATTTTGTTACAAACAGCTTTCAATAACTTAATCCCAAAACACTACATGCATGATCCAACCATCAATCAGTTTTTCGATCATTCTGGATGTAAGAATACGCCTAAAATAATTCAAACCGCCTAAAAGAATTCAAACCAGAACAGGGAATGGGGTTTCACTTGTAAAGAGTTAATGATTAAACAAACAGAGAGGAAAAGAGAGAGAAGAAGGTATTTTTACCAGTCGGTAAGAGGACTGATCAGGTACATAAACTTTGAAGAACTGGGGATAACTCTCCGAGAAATCGGACATTTTCCTCCGTTTCACCTCTCTCTCTCTCTCTCTCTCTCTCTCTTTACGGTTTATGGGAAGGAGAAATGAAAAGGCAAAAAGAGGCCAAACCCTAACTGAAAACACTTGAACGATTCGGCTGGGGAAACCCCGGATCAATGTTTGGGGAGATGAAGAACTGATCCAAGAAAAATAAAGGTTGGGGAAACCTGAATAGCTTCTCCTCGAGCCGACCCCACAAAAAAGGAGAGAAGCTCCAGAAATTCCCTTACCAAAAATAATTCAAAGATTACTACGTATTGTCTTTATTCAAATATAAATAAAAAAATGTGCAAAGAACTATTATTGTCTTTATTAAATAAATATACATTTTCTAATTTTGCATTTTTTTGTGGTTATTGCTTTATTGGTTCGTCTCAGCTAAAAAAATTTATACAAAACTATTAACCAAACTAAAACTTTGTGAATAAAGATAAAAATAATCTAATAATTCGCAAAAAAATTGGATTATTTGTCGGTTTTTACATAAACACGGAGGATCGAGCAAGTTTTACGAAAAACTATTTGGATCAAGCCTCTCACGGTCATTTTTTTCTGATTCCACCCCAACAATGTTTTTTTACGTATAATACATGAAAATTTTTAAGTAAGTCTATTCTTTGAACACCCAGTTCAATTATGGATGAACACCCAATTCAAATATGGATGAACACCCTGTCCAAATTTAAATTACCATCCATTTAAAAAATTAGCCCACAAATTAATCCACTTTTTTTTGGGTCATTCGTCATTCCACAAATTAATCCACTTTGAATAAACCAAATTACAGGTAAATAAAGTGGTAGGCATTATGTACTCTCGTACATTTGATAGGTTTTCAAATCTCGCAAACTATAACTAACAATGCTGACTTTCATTGAGAGGAAAAAAAATACCCAAATTACACCCTATAATAGGCGGCTCCACATATAAGAAAATGTGATCAATTGAACAATCGTAATTTTTTTTAATTTGTTGTCAGATTACACATTAGTTACTCAATTTTATCTCAGCTTTTTGTTGAACACTCACTCCTATTCTTTGAACAAAACACTGACCAATCCTGATTATTCACAAATTAACACTTGGCAACACATTAGCTCAAAATAAGGTACACATCTTAATAACAAATATCAGAAAAATAGAGAGGAAAATCCTGGTTATTCAAAATCGTTATCATGCAACTTCTCTTAGAACCACAACTAGCCCTTATCTCCATTAACTATTCGCCACGTAATTTCCTTATAAAAAAAAGGGTGTCTTTATGCTCTGCTTTAATCTCACTTGGCTCAAAATATGAAATTTTCCAAGATCAACAGTAATATTTTATGTTTTTTTAGTTGCATTATATTGATTTTTTTAATTATATGATTCGTTCACAGAACTAGTGGGGTTAAATTAATTCTTAAACACCCTGTTAAAAATTTCTGGAGCCGCCACTGACCCAACATAATGATGGTTTAGCGTGGGGTTATAAAATTTGGCATGAATTGAACACATTTCGTGGCTGGCGTATCGGGAAAAATTAAAAGGAACCAAGGATGCGATTCATACAGAAGCTCAAGATGCTAGAAAGCTCAAAAACTAACCGTCATGTGGTAAAACACTTGAATGCATTGGTATAACTTGAGATCCACACGATCACCATATGATTCGTTTGTCTCATTGAACCCAGTTACAGGATCTCTGGTCCCCGGGTTGGAAGAAAAACTCTAAAATTTTATTGAATGAAAGATAGAATGTCATATGCCCAGCTACATCCTTGTTCATAAACATCAGACCCCAACTGAACTTGGAACCAATAGATTCTTGCTAATCAAGGAAAATAATAAGGAAAACTAAGAAAGAAAAGATAAAAGTCTAACAAAAATATAAAATTGGACTTAACCTGCATATATATGGAAATAAAGACTATTAAATAATAGAAACATGCCTAAACAAGTGGCCAAAAATTGAAATTTCCTAAACCAAGTTATTACTAAAATAAAGTGCAACAGAGCAACCACAAATAGTCGCTCAATCTCGGCATCTGAAAATAGAAACTTTCAGTACAAAATCATTTTCCTCAATTAGTTCAAAAATGCAAACATCGTCGACTTCAAGCGTGTTATCCCTACAGAATGTGGACCAACCACGATTGAACCTCCATATGTTACCGCGATATTTGATCAATTTCACAGGCCAAGATCGATCTGAAGCAACGAGCGTTGCACCATGTCTATCCTTTTCCATGTACCTGTTGTGGAAGCTTGATGGTATATTCTGCAAGAATGAGAAGTTTTTGTATCATTCTGCAAAAATGGAAACTTGAATATGGTATATATATATGTTCTATACGTACGTTTAATATTCACGGAAGATAGTACTATTTCAAGACCTTACCATAGACCCTTGATTGACGTAACTAGGGTTCATAACTACTTCGAAGAATGGAAATTCGGACACGAACTTTCTGGCTTCTTTACGAGCTCTCTTGCCCTTTTGAATCGGCATTGAAGTTCTTGGATGCAATTCTTTCTTACCAGCTTCCTCAACATTGGATCCTTGCGCTACTCGTTTAGACTTCCGTTCAACTGTTTGATTGTCTCGGGGATGTGTAATTTCTTTGTCAACCTCCTTTCGACAACCATTTATCCCGTATATTTTGACATAAAATTGTGCATTGCCACCGTAGGAGAATATCAGAAAGTCTCCGGATTCTAAGCAATTATCGTGCACGAATTGCTGCCAACCTTCTTGAAAACAAATGCCCGTCGACCTCTTTCAGATTTACATGCCATGATCTTTTTTCCGAACTAGTGATTGTAGATTTGTTCGGAAAACCCTCAGTGGAATACTTCACAAAAGCTGGCGGGATTCGCTGTTATTTTAGCAATGAATGAATATGCAGAAAGGAAAGATAAGTTATTGTTGAATTGGGAGAAAAGAAAGAAAATTTGGCAGTGGCATTACGCAGTAAAGCTTACAGTAGATATGCGATGTTTATCAAAAGAAAACAAATTTATCTATGGAAAATCGAAGGAAATCAAAGCAATTGCCAAACACATACTTTCATTTTTTTAAATGTCCACTTTAATAAGATCGGTTGCTATTTCTCTGCGAGGCTATTGGGACTCCATTCGTCTAGCCAAATACGTCGTCTAAAAAGAGCGATTGAGAATCTCGAAAACCTAAAAAACTGGCACCTTAATATAGTTGATCTACCGTGATTCCGAAATAAATTTATTTTGAGATAAATGAGTTTTAATGGGTTTTGATCGAATGGCTCACTTTTTTTGGGTAATATAAATGTGTGTTAGACAATATCAAACAGTATTCAATCAACCGAAATTGAACCGTCAATTCATAACCAAATAAATGGATCGGAGAGGATCCAATTCCTTTATTTAAAGTTCAAACACCATGAACCCATGACCGTGAGTCCTTCACCATGCCAGACTTTTTAAAAACACTGGTAAAGGGTTATTATTATTAGACAATTTACCCACACAAAAAAAGGGGTTATTATTAAACAAACACAGAGAGAGAGAGAGAGAGAGAGAGAGAGAGAGAGAGAGAGAGAGAGAGAGAGAGAGAAGGGTTTTTTTACCAGTCGGTGAGAGGATTGATTAGGTAGATAAACTTTGAAGAACTGGGGACAACTCCCCGAGAAATCGGAAATTTTCTGCCGTTTCAACATATCCTCTCTGTCTCTGGAATAGGGTATGGAAGAAGAGCTGAAAACAACGCAAAGAGGCCAAACCCTGTTTATAAAGAACCGAGGAAAAGACCTTTTTTCTAGTTAAGGAAGGAGGAGTAAAATTTCTGTTATATACCTTCGATTTCGTCGAAAAAAACACTTTGGTCCTTCTTGTTCCGATTTGGACATACAAAACTTCCGATTTAGGAATTTTTTTCAATGTGCCCTCCGTTGCCTTCCGTTTAGTTTTTGGTCGGAAAATGCACATGTGCCACTCATATGACCAAATGGGAGGGGTATATTTGCTCATTCCTTTCAATGAACTACTAATAATCTACAAAAAAAAAAAAAAAAAATCGATATAAAACTAACAAATGCAACAAAAAAAAAATTTGAATAAAGACAAGCAGTTCATTTTGGATGTCTAAATAGGTTAAATTCCTAAAACACCCCCTCATCTATTCCAATTTTCCTAGAACACCCCCTAACCTTTAAAAACGTCCATACGCACCCCCTCATCTTTCACCATTAGCCACATTGACCCCTTCTGTTAAAAATCCGTTAACGGGAGGAAGAAAATGACAAGTTTACCCTTTAAAAATTTTAAAGTGCAAAACACAACCTCTTCTCTCTCCCTTCTCTCCCCTGCGATCTCACCTCTGTCCTCTCTTCTCCCATCTTCTTCCCCAAATCAAAACCCATCCTCCATAACCATCTCCACAAACTTCTACCTCCATCTCCACCGTGATATCTCTCACCCCCTTACACCACCGAAAATATACTTCCCTCTCTCTCTCACCCCCTTACACCACCCAAAACCTTACCCTTTCTCTTCCTCTCCATCGTAACCCACCTACCACCACCTCCATAATGATGAACCCCCCCTATCTAATCTCTCCCGTAAATCTCCACCATGAACCACCATCATCAATCAATCAAACCCCCAATAACCCGAATTTCAACCCGACATCACCAAAACCATAACCCCAATCGTAATCTCCACCGTTAGCTCAATAAACCACAAAATGAGCCCTAAAGCCACATTTCCTCTACAAATTTCAACCTTAAAATCCACTTCCTAACCCGTGTTCTTCATAAATCGCAAGAGGAGTTCAAAATAGTGGGTTTTAAGAGAGATTAATGGGAGAGAGATTATTACCTTGAAAATCCCGAAATTGGTCGAAATCCTTGAAATTTTAGAAACCCAAAGAATTTCACCCATGGAAGTCTTGGTGGTGGAGTTCTTGTAGTGGCTCATCTTGGCCCACTTGGATTAGATGGATTTCGGGTGTGGGAGAAAGGATGAGAGGTATGGTGGGTTTGAGTGGGTCATGGTGGAGATGGAGGAAGATGAAGTTAAAGCTTGGATTTTCTGGAGAAGAGGAAAAGGTGGATTTTTGTGGGGTGATAGATATCATCATGGAAATGGACAATATCTTTGTGGAGATGGTTATGGAGGATGGGATTTTGATTTTGTATAGATGGGAGAAGAGATTGAAATGATCAAACAAGATCCAGGGAGACATTTTATGAGATTGTGTTTTGAAGGATTTAAAATCTTTAAAGGGTAAACTTGTCATTTTCTTCCTCCCGTTAACGGATTTTTAATAGAAGGGATCAATGTGGCTAATGGTGAAAGATGAGGGGGTACGTATGGACGTTTTTAAAGGTTAGGGGGTGTTCTAGGAAAATTGGAATAGATGAGGGGGTGTTTTAGGAATTTAACCGTCTAAATATATCGGATCATTGCAGTAATAAGACTAATGGATTATCAAACACTCCCCCATTCTTGATAGTATTTTAAGTGAATACTGACGTCTAAACAATTTAATTTTTTGCCTAAATGCTGAAAATATTGATACGTAAAATATGAACTTTTCTAATCGTCTAGTGAGATCGTGTTGCGGTCTTATTTTACATCACATACGAATATCACATGAAATAATTTAGACTCTGGTCTTGGCTCATGATGTATGACCAATCATAATGTCCACCGTTAGCTCAATTTTTATCAAGTTAATAAAACTACAGCTTGTTTCGCAATGGAAAAATATTTACAAACAACATAAAAAAAGAAAAAAAAGCATTTGTATGGATTTTTAGAAGCCGGTCCCGTAAATTAGCTTCAGTCTTAAATTAGTCCTTGCACATTTGTTTGTGTGCTCGAAATAGTCCTTGCACATTTGTTCGTCTAGTAAGATCCTTATTTCAAGCACATCTAAACATTAAGAAGTTATCTAAGGATCGAGAGGACAAAGAGATTTTTTGAGAAAATAAAATTGGGACCCACTTTTGTCACACTTTGAACCGTTCTCATTATTTTTAGAACATTTTCTAAAAATTCAGCTCAATCGACGGTTAGCAAGTGCTTGAACCAAAATGTTAATAGCTCAAAATGAAACGGCGTGATTTTGGTTCAACCCATTTTCTTCGATTGAGCTGAATTTTTTGCCCTTCGAAAAAATGTTCTAAAAAATAATGAACGGTTTACCTGCGTGTGGGACCCAAAAGTAAGGTCCCCTTATTCCAAGCACATCTAAACATTAAGGATTATATCTAATGTTCATGGAGTATTGTCATATGATGCACCATTAATGTATGTATGATTGGTTAATGCAAGAGACTTCTAACTTTTTTTAATTTGAGCAATAAATTAATACTTGGCATACAGTGATACTCCAGTTGGAACAATATTTGAAGACAACTAAATAATTAATTTTTTTTTTGGAGAATAGAGAGAAAATTTCATTAATCACTGCGTAATGCCGATACAGTAGACCTAAATGATGCAACAAATAATTAATTTCTTGTTCATTAATTTTTCTCTCTCTCTGCTTTCACGTGTTGCCCAAATAAAGATACACATATACATATAAGGAGCAATTCTGGAGACACAAAACATATATAAATTTCCTAAAAACGGACATGTACACTAGATTATGACGTGCTAAAATTTGTAATGTAATAAAAAAAAAGGGCAAAACAGTAAAAATGCATGAAATAAATGCAAAATTCTATTGTTGCCGCGCCTATCTATGTTCGGCAACAATATTTAGGGTTGGGATAAAACCAAAGCTAAAAAGTAGGACCGGCTTGTGATTTCCAATTCTTTATACGATAATATTCCCACAAACAAGATAGTACTTCCTTTGTTCCATAAAGTTGAGGCCTTACGAAATTACGTGTAATTTTCAAACTAAAAAACATGTACTTTTTTTAGCCAATATGGATATTATTTGATAGATCTCATTGAGAACTTTTATACGGTGAAAAAAATTCAAAAATTATTCTGATAAATACATTATTTTATAGTTTGACAATTGCATGTAATTTCATAAGGCCCTGACTTTATAATGATGAAGCCACAATAGCAAGTGCATACTAATTTGGCAAATTGTTCTGCAAATTTCTCTTCTCAATGAAACTTGCTAAAATAGATTAGCTAATAAGTCGAGACTTAATTGAAGTATGGACCTAAATCCTTAGAAAACCAATTGGCTCCAAATGCAAAAACAGCCACTTCATTCCAGATTTCTTCTTTCTGAAACTAGAGTACAACAGATGATGGCTTTCCACCCAATAACAAAGGGTATGGAGCCAATGAGCATTTGCTAACTGCTAGATTTTTTTGACCTCAGAAATAGTTCAACACAGCAAGGGCACACAATTGCTCAACCTGAGCATCTGAAGATCGAAACTTTCAGTACAAAATCATTTTTTTCAATCAGTTCAAAAACACAAACATCGTCTACTTTAAGAGTGTTTTCCCAACAAAATGCGGACCAACCACGTAAGAACAGCCGTCCACCTTGAGCAGTTTTGCCCAATTTCACAGGCCAAGACCGATCTGAAGCAACGAGTATTGCAGCATGTCTACCCTTTTCCATGTACCTCTTGTGGAAGCTCGATGGTATATTCTGCAAAAATGAGACGTTTTTGTAATCCTTTGTCGATGCCATCAAGCTAGTTGCCCATACGAGACACATATATCAATCTAGGCAATTCAATCAACAGGTTCCTAAATCCAAAGTGGTTGGAGTTGGGGTCCAGCCATGCGCTAAGCACAACAGGCCCGACTGTGACTCTGTGAGCAAAATGTCAGTAGACATCCATGAAATACATCACCAGTTTGTGAACAAACCTTGGCGCAATTTTCATATCACCCAAGAAATTGCAATTGCTGTCAATTATGTTCTGCAATTAAACCCCAACAAGGACTCTATCAATTACGACAGACTAATAAACCGGGGCCTAATAAACCAGCCTCATTACTAAGGCTGTGTAGGTTTGGATCACGGCCATCCATGTGTTTTTATGGGCCCTACGCGAAGTTATAGAGATGGGACTAGTTTTTACCATTCACAAACATTGAGTTTGTCTATCACGCTTCTGTATGTCAAAAACGAGAATTTCACAAGCTAAAATTTGCAAAGATATGTTCAAATTATAGAAAGATACAAGGATTGACCAGCTAAAACCTTTTAAATTAGGCCTTTTATCAAAGTAAGATTTTTATTATTATCTTGGACTTCTATAAAGAGTACTAAAATGTAAAAGTTTACATGAGCTTTAGCCCAGAACATAACAGAATCTTGGGTTTCAAGACTTTACCATAGGCTTTCCATTGATGTAACTAGGGTACATAACGACTTTGAAGAATGGAAATTCTGATACAAATTTGTTGGCTTCTTTTTTAGCTCTGTTGCCTTCTTGAATCGCCGATGAAAATCTCGGAAACAATTCTTTCTGAGTGATTTCCACTTCATTGGCTCCTTGTGCCAGTCGTTTAGACTTCCCTACATTATTCCAAGCATATGCTTAGTGCAATTCCTCCGTCGCGAAATTTTACTTCCTGGTATTAAGAAATTAACTTACTTCTTTTGACTGCTTGATTGTCTCGGGGATGTGTGATTTCTCTGACAATCTCCCTAGTAGGCCTGCTAACCTTCTTTTGACAACCATTTTTCCCATAAATTTTGACATAGAATTTTGCATTGCCATCATAGTAGAATAAGAGGAAGTCTCCGAATTCTAAGGAATTATCATGCACAAATTGCTGCCAACCTTCTTGTAAATACAAATGACCATCGACCTTTTTCAGTTCTACATGCCATGCTCTTTTCTCCTGACTAGTGATCGTTGATTTGTACGGCAAAGCTCCAGTGACATACTTCACAAAATCTGGCGGGATTCGCTTTTGTTTTAGCAATGAATGAAATGCAGAAAGTAAAGATCAGTTACTGTTGAAAGGGGCGAAAAGGAAGAAAATTGGCAGAGGTGTCACCTAGTATAGGTGAGAATAGATAGGTCGCCATTTTTATTGCAAGACAAAAAAATTATGTAACGAAAATCATAGAACACTTGTTGGAAATCAAAGCAATTGCCCAACACATGGTTTCAAGTTTTAAAATGTCCATGGTAAGATGTAAACTTACAATAGACAACAATAACAATACGGGTAATAGTACCCATTTAACCCCCAATCGTTAAAGGTATGAACGGGGAAGGATTGGAGACATATCCAACGTTTAACAATATTTGCACGAGAAATAGAAAGAAACATGGGAAGAAAAAATATGACCTGTAAAGTATGATCAAGTTTTAAAAATATGACATGGAGGGAGGGAAAGAGTGGGTACTGGGTGGTGGCTATGGAGGTGTGTGGTGGTTTGGGCATGATCCACAACTAGCACCTTAATGTAATTACCATGCACTGGCAATATATGTGACTAGCACTCCCAATGAACACTTAATTCATAACTGCCTGACACTTTTGAATAATGCTACAACCAGTGGAGGAACCAGGATTTGAACTTGGAGGTAGCACATAAAACGATCAATATATTGCCACCGTCCAAAAAATTGTTTGATTCATCAAACCGAGGAAATATAAGGGATACGTTTCTATTTGAACAAATTCAAATGTACTTCTTTTCAAAAAGTAAAAGAACTCATTGATATTTAATATCTCAGTGGAGAAAGTAAATTCTTTGAACCAAAGTGTATTTATTTTAGTTCTCGTTTGCTCACACAAATAAAGGAGTGTTTAATACCCCAAAAGCACTCGTTTTCATAGATTTATCATACATAATAGCCCCCCAAAAAACATGTATTGGTGGGAGGTTGAGACCCGGGGGCGGCCCGTGCCATTGGGGCCCCGTTAATAGTTCTGCCCCTGGCTACAACCACACACATTCAAACACACAACCACACTCACAAGGTGTGTGGGGTCCACGCACTAGTGGTGCAGTGTGCGTGGGCTCCACACATCTTGTGAAAAGAGTTTTTATTTACCAAGTTTATGGTACAATTAAATATATGGTTTCAATAGGCGCCATATTTCCATCATCAGTTTTAGTCTTAATTACATCTTGCCCCCCTACACCATCACACTTTTCCCAAACTATCAAGATGCGAAATAACTCCTAAAAAAAACGAAGACAAAATGCTAGTGTATGATTTTGATAGATATGCAAGTTCTTATGCTAGTCTATGACTTGGAAACTATTCTAAGATTTTTAAAGGTCAAGTGTAGGGTTTTGCATTTTCGGGGTAATTTGGAAAGTGTGATAGTTCAAGGGAGCAATATGTAATTAAAGCCTTACTGTGATACTGTCAAGCAATCTTTTCCATTTTACTGTATTTAAACACCATGAACCCAAACTCTGGAAAGAAGAAGAAGAAAAGAGTCTGCAAAAAATCACTTGATTCGCTGTTGAGGAAAATTCTTGAAAATTGAGTTAACAATCAATTTTCGAGAACTTAACCCGAAAACACTACATGCATGATCTTTCGATCATTCAAACCAGAACAGAGACTGGGGTACGTTTAACGGATAAAAGGGTTAAAGAAACAGAGAGGAAAAGAGAGAGAGGGGTTAATTTACCAGTCGGTGAGAGGACTGATTAGGTAGATAAACTTTAAAGAACTGGGGCCAACTCTCCGAGAAGTCGGAAATTGTCCGCCGTTTCAGCATACTCTCTCTCTCCCTCTCCCTCTTTCTCTGTGTTTTTATGGGTTAGGGGAAGAAGAACTGAAAAAGCTAAGAGTGAATCAAGTGAATTTTGATTAAGAAGAAAATTGTTGGGAAGCGAATTTTGGCAGTTTCCTTGAAGTATTTGCTTGGGTAAAGGATACACATTTGTCCCTTAAACTATTACGCCCTCCTTTGGCAAAAAAAACCAAAAAGTGGTTTTTTAAAAAACCACTTTTGTCCTTATTCAAATTTTAAAGCGTTCAGAGTTTTCCAGATTTTGTGGTTTTTACCAGTCGGTGAGAGGACGAATCTAGGTAGATAAAATTATTATAAAAATTAATTTTTTTTTAATAAACTCTCCGAGTGGATTATCGGAAATAATCCACCTATTTTCAGCTTTATTCAAAAAAATTTTGAGTTTTGACCATAATTTTATACTTTTTTTAATGGGTTAGGGGAAGAAAAACCACAAAATCTAAAAGCGAATCAAAGTGAATTTTGATTAAAAAAAATTGAATAAGGACAAAAGTGATTTTTTAAAAAACCACTTTTTGGTTTTTTTGCCAAAGGAGGCCTACATTTTTAAAAAAAAATTGACAGTGATAATGTCAAAACTGTTTTTTTTATTATGTCACAACTCTAATGTATAAAAACCTTATATTTTACACATGAGTACATCTGTACAAGCATTTCATGCACTTGATTTTGGCACAATCAAAAATAGTTTTGGCATTAGCACTAATTTTTTTTTTTACTTCCTCCGTAAACTATCAATTGAACATGTATGTTCTTGAACTATCAAAGCGTTACATAATCAGACCAATCCATGACTCTCATCCATGTTTTGGACGGAAAGTTGAAAAATTGGTCCTTTTGGCGCCAAAAATAAAATAAAAAGTGAACTGATTCAAAAAAAATTAAAAATGAAAAAGTGAACTGATCACTGAGCGAAGAATTGAACAATGACGTACATAGCCGGAGTCTTCCCGAGAACTGCAACAAAATTCGTAGAGATCAAATCGACGGCGAAATTAGATTTGAGTCGTCGTGGTTCTATAGTATAGTGTCAATGTTTCTATTAGGCTCTATTTGGACAGTAGTGGCTCAATTTTTTGGGGGCCAGCTGTACAATAAAACTCAATGTCTCTCTCCTCTTTATTTTCTCATTGATAATGGTGGAGGCTTATAGGGTTTCTTTCATCCTTGGCTCACTTTTGGGGTTAAAAGTCGAAACTACCCTTCTTGGCGCTAAAAGGGTCAATTTCTCAACTTTTCGTCCAAAACATGGATGAGAGTCATGGATAGACTTGATTATGTAACAGTTTGATTGTTCAAAGGGCATATCTGTTCAATTATAGTTTAAGGAGGAAATGTATACTTACCCCTATTTGTTTCCTTTTCCAATAAAATATGGAATTGGTTTTTGGCAATTTCCTAGGAGTATTTGTTTCCTTTTCCTATAAAATAATCTGTAATTTTTTGTCGGTATTTACATAGGAGTAACATTGTTCTCTTTATCATTTTATTTTATATATATAAACCGATGTACTGATGGTAATAACTGGGTATAACTCTTAGTGGCTCAAAAGTTTAAAATGATTGACTTCTATGAAATTCGAACATGCTTTTTCATGGTCAAGCACTTACTGTGTTTTTATACATTTTTCATGGTCAAACACTTATTGTTTTTTTTACACTCAATTGCCAATCCCTTGGGGTTTTCTTTATCACCTTTATTCACTTGTGTTAAAGCTTCCACTCTGGTTCCCATTTTTTAGAGAATTTCTTGCAATTTCCAAAAAAGGTAAAAAAAGAATGGTAAATAAACACTTTTTTCCAAGGTTGGAAATACTCTTATAGTAAAACGTGCCATCAATTCGCACGGGAAAAATTGTAATCAATGAAGGCAACGAAAGGAAAAAAAATTGGATGCTGAGTGGGTATTGCCACTTGGTACCCAAGCATGATTCGAGCCGTCCAAATGTGTTTTGAACGGCCCGATTGATTCCCTCTCTCTCCTCTCACCCAAACACTCTCTCTTCCTTTTTTCTCTAAAATCCGGACCGTTGGATCGCGTAATAGACGGCTAAGATTGCCGAGCGGGTACCACGTAGACAATACCCACTAGCTCGGCATTGAAAAATTTCTCGGACCATAGAAAAACTGGATGGAACCTCAGTCCTATAAATTTGTATCGCTTCTTTTGTATTCAGTCTAGTGAAAGAGCAATTGTTGAGTCTGATGCGAGGTTGTATGTGATTGTAATCCTCCCCTACATATATAGTGAATCCATTGTCCTTGTGGAGATACTCGTTCTTGTATAGCCACGTAAAATTGTGGATCCGGGGGCCCTGTAGTGAGTGAGCTCACTACATGCGTGTAGTGAGCTCTCTCGGTCGTCCGATCCGAGATCAACGGTTCGGATAAATTAAAGTTAAAGTAAATGTAAAGTGCTTTTTAAAGTGTAAGATGATCCGGACCGTTGATCTCGGATCGGACAGCCGAGAGAGCTCACTACAGGGCCCCCATATCCATAAAATTGTACATCTCTTTCTTCGTGTTTAATTTTAAAATATCATTTTACTTGTATGTAAATCAAATAGTTTATGGTGCATGCACGTTTTTCATTGTTATCGACGCATTTCAATTTCTACACAAATTGTAGATAATTGTTGAAAAAGAAAGACACATTATTCAATCGTTGTCAACCTGCATAAACGGAGGGGGCTTTGTAAGTTTCCGTTTATGCAGGTTAACAAGTATTGCCGGTGCGTGAGAAGATACACCAGCTCGATATGTAATTTTCAAAGAGTACATACAGTCAATAAAAAATGACCAGTTATTCGGTAGTTCAGGATCACTGTCATTTGCCGTCTCGGACCAATCAAGAACTGCACATTTATATGAGATTCATACACTTCTTGAACCCCACGACAATGTGTCTGGCGACACGTGGGGTGCTCCCCAACTGTTGAATAATTTCACACCAATAACTGATTATATATAAAAGGTATTGACTGTTTCTACAAAAGAGTCCATACGTCCAACCAAAACTCCACAGGGGAAGTTTAGCTATACAAATCCATTTTCCAAAAAATAAAAAGATCCCCTGTTCCTAGGACTAAAATGACTGCAGCCAAGTCAGTTTAAAATTGGAAACACCAAATTTGACTCTGGCAACACCAGTTTTCCACAAAAGAAAGAAACTGGAAACAAGGAACCAAAAGAAACCCAGATTGTAGTTTTGTCATTTACATTACCCTAAACTTACCCCAAAATCCAAGCCTATTTGGTGTTGCAGAGTGTGAAATTTAACTTACCGTCTCCTTCCCTTTTGCACCACAACATCAATCACGTTTCCAGCACTCGGGATGAACTTGAACACACAGGAATCCCCCAATACTATATTGTTCTCTTTGAGGAAGGCAGGCCACCCACCACTTAAATCAATCCTACCACGGGACGACGGATAGGTCCTTATATCAACTGGCCACACTCTCCCTTCTTCGTTCTTCAGAACCACAGCCCTCTTCGTTGCCATCCCTGTCCCCCTTGCAAAAGCCATTGGAAGTGTCTGAAATACCAGAGAGAGAGAGAGAGAGTTGGTTTACCTTGAATGACATAACAAAAAGTCTAGGTACTCAGAATGGGTACCGAGAAAGTACCCAGAAATTGAAATTCAACAGGCCAGATTGACTTCAAGTGAATCTGGAATGTTGAATTTCAAATTCTGAGGACTTTCCTACCATTCCATTCAGTGATGTAAAGCACATGACATAATCACATCAAGAGAGATCTTCAGAAACGGTGACACTACGTGGCATTTTAATGTGATCACAAATCCATTCATGTTCTGCTGCGTGTCTCGAAGAGAGAGAAGATAGTGTTGGTGTAGTATTTACTTATTAAATATTTACTTACCAAATTAAATTCATGTCAATTGAAAAAATTAAGTTAAATTAATGTGAAATAAGGCCATCAAATAAGAGAAGATTGGTATAATGTGTACTTTTTTCGCGCTCAAAATGCAAAAGAGTGATCATTACGTTATATTTCGAATTTACCGTAGCGATGCATACTTTTTGTTTCAAATTTGATCTTGCTGAATCCAAAATAATTTGCTTTTCAACACTTAACTTTTTACGTATCGTTTTACTCTTGAAAGGGAATCCACTTGGTTAAATTCGCCTTAGAGCCTCAAAATAACAGCCTCTCCACGCGATGTCATTTCATAAATAGGTTTTCCAAAGGATATGTGTAACCATAAGTAAGAGGAAGAGAAGAGAAGCCAAAAGGTGTGAAGATAGATATACCAAGCGTGATCTGTAGTAATTGCTGATAACAACTTTGCCGATAACAGCGTCAAAACTAGGATACTCTGTTTGTTTCCGAGAACCAGATGCTTCAGCCACTATTCTGCTCGATCTTCGAGCATTTGGACCTGCAAATTATCTCAAGTACGAGAGATAGTATCAAACTCAAACATTCGTCACCAAGTACAAAATCTATAACATGTATTTGTACAAACCTGAAACTTTGAGATTGCCGCGACAAATTGTCATCGTTGAAATGTTATGAATAGCATCATTGTCAATTCCGCCAAAAAATAACTTACTTGTTTATGTACTTAATTTCGTTGTTGGCTCTGTATATGGCAAAGACATTGACACTTCTAGAATGTTATTGGATAACATCGATCGAGACTGTGTTGGAGACTTGGATGATGAATAGTACAACACAGGAAAAGAAACCAAGAAAAAAAACATGAAAGAGCATCGGATGGCTAAGATCTGTTTGGTGCACTATTTAAACAGTGCACTGAATGAATCTCAGCCGTCGGATGCACTTTCATGTTTTTTTTTCTTGGTTTCTTTTCCTGTTTCCTAAACTTTTCCGACTTGGATATATAGATAGAGTTCTCTGATAGGTTATGACTTCAATTTTGATGGATGTGCTATCAGTTTGAACGCGACGTTATAGTTCAAAATTGCCTTATTTACAACTGAAGCGGAATACATGGTGGCTGCAGAGGTGGTGAAGGAAGCTAGTTATGTGACTTAAAAAGGCCTAGTTGGTCATCTTCTTCTTTTTTTTTTCTTTTTTTTTTTTTGCACATTGCAAACCAAAATAAATAACAGCCTTTCATATTTCTCAATCAGCAACAGTTATTTAAGTTGATGTTTAGATATCCCAATCTTGACCTAGATATGACAGCTTCCACAATTTACAACACCAAGATATACATCTACTTATAAGCATATAGCAAAAGTACCTGCCGAACCAGTAACGTGACATACCAGCAACAAACTGTACCTGCCGAAAATTAAACAAACATTCTTGATTTACTGCAACTCTAGGGTGTCTCAAACTGTACCTGTTGACGGCTTTGAAGATGATGGATCATCTGAAACCTTGACAAGTGAGCTATACTGCAATTTCACACTCTCTGGATTGTCCAACGTCTTCACCGCGTACCACCCATGCAAGCATCGTGTTGTTACTATAGCCTCTCGTCCAACGAGACGCTGAGGTGTCCTGTTGTTTCCCTTGATAGTAACGCGGTCAGTCACAGCAAAAGGGAAGTTAACAACTCCGCGTCCTGGATGATTGGTGGGCAATGAATCGCCAGAACTTGCCTCTGAGATTGCATCAAAAGTAAAACTATTGTTTACCGCGACAATCAGAATTGCTATAACCAAACCTACCAAGCCTTAAAGAGTTTCAATTAATGTGGTCGACTATAAGAATCTAATATCCCTATTGAGTTCTATCGAAGACATCATATTTCGTGATTTGCAAGAAACCTAAGCCTTTTCGAACTACCAGAATGATATACATCTAACTAAAAACCAGATGTGACACAAAGATTCGGCCACATGTTTTTTGCCTGATTTGAATCTAAGTGGGAAAGTCACTAGAGGTTCAACGATTGACAAAGTCACCCCCCGAAGTCTTCTCTATTTGCAGTTTGGTCCCTAGAGCTTCACCTATCAATCGTTTCCTCATTTTCCAGTTTCAAATCATCAAGAATCGGAGGGAAAAATCCTAGAGAGAACACCTTGTTCTCGGGGAGGGAATACAGAGTGATTCTAGTACACAAAATAAGAGATGCAACGAGAATATTTGGGGAATAGTGAGTTTGAAAGATGTTTGGGTGTGTTGCCCTATGTAGAACCAATACTTAGCCGGAGGTCATTCACTCTAGCATAAAATCGGAGGTACAATAATATTTAGAGTGTGTGAAAGATGTTTGAGTGTGTTGTCCTATGTAGAACAAAATACTTATGACTAAAAACCAAAGTGATTAGTGATATACGTATGACTAAAAACCAAATGTAGTGACAAAGTCAACCCCCTGAAGACTTCTCTATTTGCAGTTTGGTCCCTAGAGCTTCACCTATCAATAGTTTCCTTATTTTCCAGTTTCAAATCATCAAGAATCGGAGGGAAAAATCCTAGAGAGAGAACACCTTGTTCTCGGCGAGGAATATAGAGTGATTCTAGTATATAAAATAAGAGATACAACGAGAATATTTGGGGAAACTAGAGTTTGAAAGATGTTCGAGTGTGTTGCCCTATGTAGAACGAATACTTAGCCGGAGGCCATTCACTCTAGCATAAAATCGGAGATACAACAATATTTAGAGTGTGTGAAAGATGTTTGAGTGTGTTGTCCTATGTAGAACAAAATACTTAGCCGGAGGCCACATACTGGTGTTAAGACACTTGGCAAATATCTACTCTTTGAACATGCACAAATTATAAGTGCGCTATTTCATTCTCAAATTTTCTCATATGGACCTCTCGGAGACATTCTAGAATAAGATAGGACATTTATGGACACTTTTAAGGAACTCTACAAATAGTAATGGGTTCATCATTACATTTGATAGATGATGGTTGATCAAATATGAAGGCACATGCGAGTGATAAGACATTTGTTGTTGAAAATGCATTTTATTGGACTAGTTGAGTTCATGTGTATTGCACGTGGCATTATTGTAGAGTATTTTTTTATTATTATGTTCTCAAATGACCTTCTTGTGAAATTGCACATGTATCGATTAAAAAGAAGCAAAGCATTATTAAATCGGAAAAACCAAAGACAGAATTAAAAGCAAAAAACAACCGAACACATTAAATAAAGCATGATACAAAAAAAAAAACACGATAATTGTATTGTAACTAAAACCAATATTCAATTAAACCATGTAAAATCACTTCTTTGTAAGGCACGAATGCCATGTTTTACATAAGAGAGTTGTAAAAATTGTGCCCTTGGGAAAAGATGCAACCTATTCAATGATTTTGGTTCAAAGTATGTATGCTTTGTAAAACCGAGAACACTCTAATGCAAACTGATAAAATTGCCAAATGAATGGGAGACGAGGGGGAAATGAATCACCAGAAAATTGGTGTAGCAGTCAGCGTATGTCAACTATAGCATGGACCAAAACCAACATTTTTTCATTTTTAAAAAAAAAAGAGGCATCAGAATTCAAAGCAATCGAAATTGGGTAAAATCCTCCTACATGAGGAATCGAAGCTGTCTTTTCTTGAATATTTCCCAGAATATTTGGATAAATGACATAATTTTATCCAATTTCGATTTCTCTCGCCAAGCCGAATCTATAATTATCAAAAGTTTGACGCAAAAATAAAAAACACAAAAAATAAATAAATAAATAAAATTGAATAAAGACAAAACTACATTATCCTTAAGTTAGTTGCACTGAAACTGGTTTCAATATTGGAGATTTTTTTTGAAATACGATGACATTTAGGGCCCGATTGGTTGCAGCATTAGAAGGGGTATTAAGTTATACCCCCACCCCTTATCTCGGTCCCACCGGTTAATCCTTGGTTTGGGGAAAAAAATGGAACCCGGATTAAGTAATACCCCCACCCTTTTGTACCCCTTCCCCCTCACTAATTAATAACACCCCACCCCCTATTACTAATTTATACCCCCTCATACCCCCTACGAAATTACCCCTGTACCCTCCCTTATACCACTCCCCTTACCCCTAGTTTGTTTACTGTTGTGATAAAGAAAACCGAATTGCATTTTAAATGTTTTACGAACTCTTGCGATTTCCTTCAGATAAAAAAATAAAGTACTTTTGTGCATAATTTTTTAATTTTTTTTGCACCAAATTAAACTACTAATTGAGATCTTTAATTTGATACAAAAAAATTTGAAAAAATTTATACTTTAGAATTTGACATTGTTGGCTTGCTTTGCAATATCCTTCGGATAAAAAAATAAAGTATTTTCACATTAATTTTTTTAATTTTTTTTGCACCAAATTAAACTACAAATTGAGATCTTTAATTTTATACAAAAAAAATTTAAAATTTTTTATACTTTAGAATTTGACATTGTTGGGGAATAACATAAAAATTACTAATTAGTTGATTATTAAAAACGTACAATTAAAGAGGAAAAAAAAAGCAAAAAATTAAACTACAAAATATTATTAAAATGAATAATAAAAAATAATAACTAAAATATTTTAATTTTAGATATAACTAATAAAAGGAATTATTTATTGAAAAGTATAATTAATTTAATTAGTATTGTTTTTATGTATTTATTTTATCATAAAATCTAATATGACAGTACAAGGGAAAATAAGTCAATTATCAAGTTTTTACATCATCCACCCAACTTTATCCCCCTTTATTACAAATTCATCCAAACCACATACTATTTAATCCCCCTTTCCTAAATGTCACATCACTGTGGGTCCACCCTTACTAAATAATACCCCTTACTAAATAATACAGTACCTTTTACTATTTAATCCCACCAAAACGTATCCCGCATCCAATCGGGGCCTTAAGGTTTATTTTCAATACATAAAAAGCCATTCTATTGAGAGATTAAACAATGAATCAATAGATTAATACACACTTTCAGAGATGGATCTACGTAATCTGTCCGTTTTAATTAGAATTAGCAACTGGCAAACCAAACCAGACCAAGTTTTCTCGATTTCCTAAAATCTCAAATCAGACCAAATGAAAAAAATTTGAGTGCCGAACGGATACTACGTGTACCATATCCGCTGTGGACGGCTGAAATCGCGTTGTGGACGGCTGTGGACGGCTCCTCTTTTTCTCTCTCTAAAATCTAGACCATCAGATCGCGCTGTGGACGGCTGAAATCGCCGAACGGATACTACGTGTACCATATCCGCCCGGCATTGAAAAATTTCTGAGACCAAACCGATTACCTCCAAAAAAAACAAATCAAACCACCGCTTTGGTCTAGTCTTTTCACTTTCGGTCGGTTTAACCGGTTTTTGTTTCACCCCCATGCCGGATTTATTATTAGTAGTAACAAATAACACAGCAGAATCCCTAGTAACCGGGAAGGATGCTATATGTGAATCAACTGAACTAATAACAACCGCTGGTCAAGAAAACATTACCGGGGGAAGAGAGAGAGAGATTACGAGCTGGTGCCTCCTCGGACTTTATCGACCGAGTAGCGCGGGCCTTGGCCGTGTTTTCTTTGATTTGCTCGGAAACAGGGTTAATCATCACCTCCTTCTCGCACCCATCAGGACCATATCTCACAATTTCAAACACCGAGTTGGATATAACCATATCTCACATTGTTATCGACGCATTTCAATTTCTACACAAATTGTAGATAATTGTTGAAAAAGAAAGACACATTATTCAATCGTTGTCAACCTGCATAAACGGAGGGGGCTTTGTAAGTTTCCGTTTATGCAGGTTAACAAGTATTGCCGGTGCGTGAGAAGATACACCAGCTCGATATGTAATTTTCAAAGAGTACATACAGTCAATAAAAAATGACCAGTTATTCGGTAGTTCAGGATCACTGTCATTTGCCGTCCCGGACCAATCAAGGACCGCTCATTTATATGAGATTCATACACTTCTTGAACCCCACGACAATGTGTGGCTGGCGACACGTGGGGTGCTCCCCAACTATTGAATAATTTCACACCAATAACGGATTATTATATAAAAGGTACTGATTGTTTCAACAAAAGAGTCCATACGTCCAACCAAAACTCAACAGGGGAAGTTTAGCTATACAAATCCATTTTCCAAAAAATAAAAGGATCCTCTGTTCCTAGGACTAAAATGACGAACAATGATACATACACTCCCTCCCAACCACTCCCCCTCTCACATGTGGTGGGACCCATCACATGTAGGACCCATGGTGGGACCTACCACATGTGAGAGAGGGAGTGGTAGGGAGTGGTTGGGGAGGGAGTGTATGTATCATTTTTGTAAAATGACTGCAGCCAAGTCAGTTCAAAATTGGAAACACCAAATTTGACTCTGGCAACACCAGTTTTCCACAAAAGAAAGAAACTGGAAACAAGGAACCAAAAGAAACCCAGATTGTAGTTTTGTCATTTACATTACCCTAAACTTACCCCAAAATCCAAGCCTATTTGGTGTTGCAGAGTGTGAAATTTAACTTACCGTCTCCTTCCCTTTTGCACCACAACATCAATCACGTTTCCGGCACTCGGGATGAACTTGAACACACAGGAATCCCCCAATACTAGATTGTTCTCTTTGAGGAAGGCAGGCCACCCACCACTTAAATCAATCCTACCACGGGACGACGGATAGGTCCTTATATCAACTGGCCACACTCTCCCTTCTTCGTTCTTCAGAACCACAGCCCTCTTCGTTGCCATCCCTGTCCCCCTTGCAAAAGCCATTGGAAGTGTCTGAAATACCAGAGAGAGAGAGAGAGAGTTGGTTTACCTTGAATGACATAACAAAAAGTCTAGGTACTCAGAATGGGTACCGAGAAAGTACCCAGAAATTGAAATTCAACAGGCCAGATTGACTTCAAGTGAATCTGGAATGTTGAATTTCAAATTCTGAGTACTTTCTGGGTACCCATTCCAGGTATGTAGCAGTGCACATGACATAATCACATCAAGAGAGATCTTCAGAAACGGTGACACTACGTGGCATTTTAATGTGATCACAAATCCATTCATGTTCTGCTGCGTGTCTCGAAGAGAGAGAAGATAGTGTTGGTGTAGTATTTACTTATTAAATATTTACTTACCAAATTAAATTCATGTCAATTCAAAAAATTAAGTTAAATTAATGTGAAATAAGGCCATCAAATAAGAGAAGATTGGTATAATGTGTACTTTTTTCGCGCTCAAAATGCAAAAGAGTGATCATTACGTTATATTTCGAATTTACCGTAGCGATGCATACTTTTTGTTTCAAATTTGATCTTGCTGAATCCAAAATAATTTGCTTTTCAACACTTAACTTTTTACGTATCGTTTTACTCTGGAAAGGGAATCCACTTGGTTAAATTCGCCTTAGAGCCTCAAAATAACAGCCTCTCCACGCGATGTCATTTCATAAATAGGTTTTCCAAAGGATATGTGTAACCATAAGTAAGAGGAAGAGAAGAGAAGCCAAAAGGTGTGAAGATAGATATACCAAGCGTGATCTGTAGTAATTGCTGATAACAACTTTGCCGATAACAGCGTCAAAACTAGGATACTCTGTTTGTTTCCGAGAACCAGATGCTTCAGCCACTATTCTGCTCGATCTTCGAGCATTTGGACCTGCAAATTATCTCAAGTACGAGAGATAGTATCAAACTCAAACATTCGTCACCAAGTACAAAATCTATAACATGTATTTGTACAAACCTGAAACTTTGAGATTGCCGCGACAAATTGTCATCGTTGAAATGTTATGAATAGCATCATTGTCAATTCCGCCAAAAAATAACTTACTTGTTTATGTACTTAATTTCGTTGTTGGCTCTGTATATGGCAAAGACATTGACACTTCTAGAATGTTATTGGATAACATCGATCGAGACTGTGTTGGAGACTTGGATGATGAATAGTACAACACAGGAAAAGAAACCAAGAAAAAAAACATGAAAGTGCATCGGATGGCTAAGATCTGTTTGGTGCACTATTTAAACAGTGCACCGAATGAATCTCAGCCGTCGGATGCACTTTCATGTTTTTTCTTGGTTTCTTTTCCTGTTTCCTAAACTTTTCCGACTTGGATATATAGACAGAGTTCTCTGATAGGTTATGACTTCGATTTTGATGGATGTGCTATCAGTTTGAACGCGACGTTATAGTTCAAAATTGCCTTATTTACAACTGAAGCGGAATACATGGATGTGCTATCAGTTTGAACGCGACGTTATAGTTCAAAATTGCCTTATTTACAACTGAAGCGGAATACATGGTGGCTGCAGAGGTGGTGAAGGAAGCTAGTTATGTGACTTAAAAAGGCCTAGTTGGTCATCTTCTTCTTTTTTTTTTTTTTTTTTTTTTTTTTTTTTTTGCACATTGCAAACCAAAATAAATAACAGCCTTTCATATTTCTCAATCAGCAACAGTTATTTAAGTTGATGTTTAGATATCCCAATCTTGACCTAGATATGACAGCTTCCACAATTTACAACACCAAGATATACATCTACTTATAAGCATATAGCAAAAGTACCTGCCGAACCAGTAACGTGACATACCAGCAACAAACTGTACCTGCCGAAAATTAAACAAACATTCTTGATTTACTGCAACTCTAGGGTGTCTCAAACTGTACCTGTTGACGGCTTTGAAGATGATGGATCATCTGAAACCTTGACAAGTGAGCTATACTGCAATTTCACACTCTCTGGATTGTCCAACGTCTTCACCGCGTACCACCCATGCAAGCATCGTGTTGTTACTATAGCCTCTCGTCCAACGAGACGCTGAGGTGTCCTGTTGTTTCCCTTGATAGTAACGCGGTCAGTCACAGCAAAAGGGAAGTTAACAACTCCGCGTCTTGGATGATTGGTGGGCAATGAATCGCCAGAACTTGCCTCTGAGGTTGCATCAAAAGTTAACTATTGTTTACTGCAACAATCAGAATTGCTATAACCAAACCAACCAAGCCTTAAAGAGTTTCAATTAATGTGGTCGACTATATGAATCTAATATCCCTATTGAGTTCTATCGAAGACATCATATTTCGTGATTTGCAAGAAACCTAAGCCTTTTCGAACTACCAGAATGATATACGTCTAACTAAAAACCAGATGTGACACGAAGATTCGGCCACATGTTTTTTGCCTGATTTGAATCTAAGTGGGAAAGTCACTAGAGGTTCAACGAAACAGGTGTTTTACGTTTGGTAATTGACAAGAAGATTTGATCACACAGTGACAAAGTCAACCCCCTGAAGTCTTCTCTATTTGCAGTTTGGTCCCTAGAGTTTCACCTCTCAATCGTTTCCTCATTTTCCAGTTTCAAATCATCAAGAATCGGAGGGGAAAATCCTAGAGAGAACACCTTGTTCTCAGCGAGGAAATATAGAGTGATTCTAGTATATAAAATAAGAGATGCAACGAGAATATTTGGGGAATAGTAGAGTTTGAAAGATGTTCGAGTGTGTTGCCCTATGTAGAACGAATACTTAGCCGGAGGCCATTCACTCTAGCATAAAATCGGAGATACAACAATATCTAGAGTGTGTGAAAGATTTTTGAGTGTGTTGTCCTAGGTAGAACAAATACTTGGCCGGAGGCCACATAATTTTATCCAATTTTGATTTCCCTCGCCGAGACAAACATATAATTATCAAAAGTTTGACGTAATACTAAAAAATGCCATTTTTTTTTTTTTTTTTGAATAAAGACAAAACTACATAATCCTCAAGTTTGTTGCACTAAAACAGGTTTAAATATTGGAGAATTTTTTGAAGTACAATGACATTTAAGGTTTATTTTCAATACATAAAAAGACATTCTATTGAGAGATTAAACAATGAATCAATAGATTAATACACACATTGAGAGATAGCACAATATACATCTACATAACCTGTCCGTTTTAATTACAATTAGAAACAGGCAAACCAAACCAGACCAAGTTTTCTCGATTCCCTAAAATCTCAAATCAGACCAAATGAAAAAAATTTGAGTGCCAGGTGGATACCACGTAGCGTACCCACCTACGATGCAAGCCGTCCAACCGTATTTTGGACGGTCCAAATTAATTCCTTCTCTCTCCTCTCACCCGACTGCTCTCTCTCCTCTTTTTCTCCCTCTAAAATCCGGACCGTCAGATCGCGCTGTGGACGACTGAAATAGACGAGCGGGTACCACGTGTACCATACCCATCTGGCACCGAAAAATCTCTGAGACCAAACTGATTACCTCCAAAAAAACAAATCAAACCACCACTTTGGTCCAGCCTTTTCACTTTCGGTCGGTTTAACCGGTTTTTGTTTCACCCCCATGCCGGATTTATTATTAGTAGTAACAAATAACACAGCAGAATCCCTAGTAACCGGGAAGGATGCTATATGTGAATCAACTGAACTAATAACAACCGCTGGTCAAGAAAACATTACCGGGGGAAGAGAGAGAGAGATTACGAGCTGGTGCCTCCTCGGACTTTATCGACCGAGTAGCGCGGGCCTTGGCCGTGTTTTCTTTGATTTGCTCGGAAACAGGGTTAATCATCACCTCCTTCTCGCACCCATCAGGACCATATCTCACAATTTCAAACACCGAGTTGGATATAAGCTTGAAGACTACGAAATCCCCAGCTTGTAATCCGCAATCCTCCACAAACTTTCTCCAACCGCGGCGGATAAAGCTGTAGTGGTTCTTGTCCCCAGTTTTCTTCACTTCCACAGTCCACGCGCGAGAATCATTTTGGGCTTTAATTAGCGCCTTTGCTGGTAGCTGTCCGGCCAAATTGCTCGTGACAAAAGCTGGAGGTATACGCTGCCAGAAATGTTTACAAAACGAAACAAAGGGCACCTATTTAGTAAATAGTAATGCATCATGCATGGTATGGTAGAAAAAAATAGACCATTTTGTTGTAGTCACATTTGAGAGAGAGCGCTCACAAGTTTGTCTGCAAATTCTTCACCAATCAAGATTTTGAAGAAGGACGGACCATGATTTGGCTTCCTCCCCATTTCGTCTGTCGTCTCAGTTTGGGAAGTGAAATGTGAAGTGGTAGATGTACCTATATATGTATATATACTCCAGCCAAGTTCGCGTTTGTTCATTTTGTATCCAATTTTTTTTAATAAAGAAAAAAAAAATAAGCCAAATATTTGTTGGAACACGTAATTCATAATTGTCTTTGATATTAGGGATGCATGAATCTACGGCTAGATACATGATTCACTGTGTTCGCTTCACATTTCTAAAAAAAAATTCAAAAAGATTCTTTCTCCATCTCTTATCTCTCCAATTATTAACCACATTTCTCTCTCTACTCATACCGCTCTCTCCAATCATTATTCTTATTTATTTCTCTATCTCTCTCCAATTATTACACATCTCTCTAGTTATTACTTTTTCCAAAAATCTATCCAAACACTATCTCAAAAATATTTCTCAAAATATTCTTCTCAAAACTCTCGACCAAACAAGGTGATAGTATTTCTATGCTTTTATCACATTGGAATATGTAAGGTCCTCTAGGGACTTGTGATTCATTCCCTAGTTTCTTTTATGTAGTCCTATAAAAGGACATCACATGTTATGGTTTGTAAGTGAGTTAAGTAATCAATCAATCGAGTTATTAATTTCTATTATCTTCTATCTAGCTAGCTCTCTGGGAAAGTTCTATCGGTTTGGAGCTCTGTAGGGCCCTGCCCTACATCTCAAAAAATATCTTCTTTACTATTTTCTTTTATTATTTGCTTCAGCTGCCCCCAAAAATTCCAACAATTTTTTGTCTTTACTCAAAGAGTTTTTTTCATTTATATTTCTCAAACTATACACCACTTTTCTAGTACCGTTTGGCCCCCTATTTATCAACTTATTGATTTCTCATTTTTGCATTCTGGGTGTTTGGGAGCAACACCCAGAAACTACTTCTCCAAAAATCGTTTTTCCATTTTTCCATTTAGAAGCCAGAAATCAAAAATAGGTTTGGAGGTGTTTTTTGATTTCTACTTCTCATTTTCCCTTCCAAAACACATTCTGCACATTTCTTCCAAACACTCCTCCCATATCCAAAACTCATTCTGACCAAAAGCCAAAAAACCAAAAAACCAAAAAGTCAAAAATCAAAAGCTAAAAAGTAGGCTCCCAAACACCCCCGAACGTACTCAAACTTTCAAAACCGTTTATTTTCGTCATCCAACTATAACATTGTAATCTATTAAGTCGATTTCTAACTTCTATTAGAAACCTGAATGGAAAATGGTCATGTGATGCACACAAATTGCGACGTGGGGCCCACTTTGAGATTCCACTTGACTAATCCAATTAGTACATTAATTTTCAAATATATTTTCGAGTGATTCGTAAAGGTAATAAGTAAAATCAGAGAAATTCAAATGCTTAATCTTACATTTTAATTTTGGTTAAGTGTTTAGAGGTATCAAAAATTGAAATATTGGATCAAACACTTCGAGTTATTCGATTGAGTTGGTTTTCAAATGACGCTATTGAAAACATATTATAAAGTAATGAATGGCTTAGATTGTTCATGTGGGATCCCGAAATGGGCCCCATAGAGTGATATGTGTACACAAATATGTGCACATGACCCATTTTTCGTTAGGGTATCTGACAAAAACTAGAAATTGGACTTCATAAATTGCAATGTCATATTTTGAGGATGAAATAAACAATTTTGATAGTTTGACGAAGTTGAAAAATAATGTATAATTTGAGAGATATAGCCGAAGAAAACTCTTACACAAAATGTTAGATTTTGATCATATTTTGTATTTTTTTATTCGTCTCATTGAGATGTACATAAAGACATAAGTCAAAATATTGATGTGAAATAAACAAAAAATGGAAAGGACATATTAAAGAGAGATATTGTAATTTATGTCATCGTTTCCTAAAAAAGTTATACTTTTTAGAGTGACTCAATTCATTTTTTTGTCACTTTCAATTATCAAATTTATTTAGGTTCTTCAAATTTTAAATTTAAATTTGAAAAACCAACTCTCTAAAGAGGAGGATGGATCCCTAAAAAAAACTTTTTAAGCAAAAGAAGACAGAAGTTATAAAATTTCCTCTTAGAATGAGTTATTGAATGGATTTTATGAGATAAAATGAGAAATTTGATTTTAGTTGGTGTTTTATAGAAAAGTAATAAAATCACCTTGTTTTCCCAATGGATAAAATTTAGCGTGATAATAGTTGTGGATAATATAGTGTGATAAAATCACCTTCCTTTTATCTATTCATTAAAAATGATGATAAAATCAAAGATAATAAAATTAAATAATACATTCAAAAACTCCCCTTAATATGTCACTTTCGCTCTCTATTTTAAAAGAAAGAACACAGGTGGGAGAACCTCTGAGGCCAAACTTGCCTCCACCACGCGCTAGTTGTGCACTGCAAGCTTCATTTGGTAAAGAAAAGAAAACGGGGAAATGAAAAGACCTTGTGCAGAGATCGGTGCTTCTTTCCACGGAATCTTTTGATTGATCTCTATTCCGATGCATCAGCCATCAAACCCACCAGGCGAAAGGGCCCCAAAAACGGGACTCGGGGATGCTGCTGTGCAAGGAGTGCACAGCAGCTGCTGTGCAGGGCCAAAACGATGTCGTTTTGATGCCCAAACGCGCAGAAAAAAATTAGAGCCAAAACGACGTCGTTTTGGTCGTTTTGGATTAATTAATACGGTGCCGTTTTGTGGTCTCCTACCCGGAAAGAAAATTAAAACAAAACGACGTCGTTTTGTATTATATAAAATCACGAGAGAGATCTTCAAAAATCTTCAAGAAGCTGTTCCAACGTTCAGCAATTACTCCAGTGTATACTCCTTTACGGCTTCTTGATCTGTAGAGTTATATGCCAAGATTTCTTGTGCTAAAAAAGGTCAATAAAGAAAGCCAAAATATTTTCATGAAAGCTAATTTAAAGTGGAATCAATTGTGTACACACAAGTCAATTTGCAATTTACTGGAAGTTTACAAAGATTTTCCAATCTAAAAAAGTCGGTTGAATCCTGCAAAATCTTAATGAAATACATATTTTCGATTGCTTTACAGATTTTGTTTTCTCCTTCAAATGTATTATAAAGTGACAAAGAGGGGACCATTTATGTACGCAAATCAACAAATGCCCCAATTTTTAATGACGAATTGAAGCATCAAAAGCCCCAATTTTTTATCATTCAAAATCCTCAAATTTTTTATACTTCTTGAAGTCAATAACCCTAACATTCCAACACAAATCATCTAATAAACTACGATTATAAATTCCATCCGCAACAACATCACAAGATCGAGATCAGAAAAAAAAATCACTTATCGTCGAGATCAAGAGGGCTTACTGTTCATCACCGGTTGTCGGAGGCTTTGGTGCTCCATCACCAGTAGTAGGCGGCGACGCAGTGGCCGTTGGCTGTGGAGGAACGACAGCGATCGGCGGCTGTGGAGGATCCGAAAGTGTCGGCTGTGGAGGGCCCATCGTGTCTGCCATTAGATCTGGGTTTGTTTTCTTTCTCCAGAATCTCTAACTTTCTGGTGTAATGTTAGAGGAGAGCCAAAACGACGTCGTTTTGGCTCCCTTCATTTTTCAGCGTTTTTTGCATTGAAACGGTGCCGTTTTTGAGCCGCGCAGCAGCTGCTGTGCACGGGGTGCACAGCAGCATCCCCGTATCCCCAAAAACGAAACAGAATTGTTTGAAAATGCTAGCGTGTGTCTAATAGGCACACGTTAAGGTTGAAAAAGTGTATTGAAATGTGTAAAAAATGTATAGAGATATATGAAAGTGTATTGAAAAGTGTAAAAAGTGTATTGGAGTGTGTGTTATTTGTGTTTGTTTGTGTGCTTATTGTGTGCCTATTGGACACATGTTAGCAAGATTCTTTATTTAATTTGATATGTGTACGAGTATCTCCAACCCTAAATGAAAACCCTGAATTAAATTTGAAATTCGAGTGAGAGCCATAAAATCCAAGCTTCAGTCCTTCATCAAATTCATATAAAATATGAGTTTTACTAAAAAAAAAAATTCCACAAATCAAGGGAGAACAAAATCCACAACCAAAATTTGCAATGGCTATACTGTGGTGGTAGGCGGTGGAGGTTGCTGGCGGTAGGGCTGTTCAAAAAAACCGGTGAACCGTGAATCCGGTCCGGACCAAACCGATCCTTACGTTTTGGATTTTGACCATGGATTAATGGTCCGGACACGGATTCAAAAAATAAAAAACCGTGACTTGCGGTCCGGACATGAATTTGAATTTTGAAACCGTGGATTAACCGATCCGGACCGTGGGAATTTTATTATATATAATTTTTTTTTAAAAGTATGTATAGATAAATAATTTTACCACTTTTGTAGCCTACTTTGTTTGGAATTCCAAAGTTATATTTGGGTTTTGTGCTTGTGAGTATTTATTTAGATGTGTTTTTTGGCATGTTTAACAAGTTTGATGTTTGCACTTTACAATGCTCAAGCTCAGACTTATAGTCTACTGTGTTTGAAATTCCAAAATTAATTTTGGGTTTTATTTTTTGGCTATCTATTTTGATTCCATAATGTTCAAGTTTAGATTTATTCAACTAATTTGTTGGAATGTTTAATAAGTTTTCATTATTTCTTTTCAGTAACTATTCTTTCTCTGTTCTTCTTGACGTTTTATATTCTCATCTACTAACTATACTACTGAAGTGTTTGTTTTAATGTTGAGTTTGAGTTTTTGAATGAGTTAATGATTTTTTAAAACAAGTTGAAAATCCGTGGACTCCGTGACTCGCGGATCGGATTGGAACCGAACCGTGAGACTTTTGGATCGGACACGGATTTTTTTTTTCAAAAAACCGTGACTCACGGATTAGGATTGGATTCATGTCAATCCGGACCGTGAGCACCCCTAGCTGGTGGAAAGCATTTGTCAATGTCGTCGCCAACTCCGTCAAGGGTTGCAGATCCAGATCAAGATGGTTGCTAGAGGTGGTCGTAGTTTTGTGGCAGTCGCCTGGTCGAAGGACCTAGTTTGACGGGAAACCAAGGGGAAGAGAGTCGCAGGACAGAGACAGGGAGAGAGAGAGTTTCAGACTTGGTGGTGGTGGTTCACACCGGCGGTGGCGGCGGTGTCTAGTTGAAGACGACGATGGGCGTACAAAAATGTTTATGATTTTTTTTTAAAGCAAATCTGAGTAAAAAATAGGTTTGTGATCTGAGTGCACTCTATTAAATCAATCTTTTACTTACTCTTTTGCTCAAATTTGAGAGGAAAAAATGAGTCAGGGCCGGAGATGCTCTAAGTGGTTGATCTGAATAGGAATGGATCAACCATTTATACATATACAATTTAGCTGATTTTTTTCAGGATTATTCGAAAAGCTATTTTAAAATAAATAAGCAATTCAGATTATTTGTGCGGGATATAAAAATGGGTCCCATAAGCCCTTGTACATTTTATGTTTTCCATAGCTTTTGTACGCATAGTGGAGTCTGGCCAAAAATGATGATTGCTAGTAGCATTTCATTTAGCCCAGTAGGCGTAGCATAGGGAAAGCAAATGTCAAGGTGGGCGCAAATGTCAGGTTGGACTGACAATAGGACTATTTTTTCATGGTATCCTTATATATTCTTTAAATATGATTTTTCCTTGAGGATTTATTGACTGTGTTTGATTAGATAGTTTAATAGTATAGTTTTGATGATGTCAACATGTGTAATGAGTGAAGAGAGATAGAGAGAGAAATGAGGGAAATGATGATGTCATCAAAACTAAAACTAAACTGAAAAACGAACAGGGCCATTACCATTTTATTTTTGCCAAGCACCGACCAGCTACTCTTTGTTGATTAATCTTTTTTTTTTTTTTTGACTAACAAAAGGAGGAAATCGACATAAAAGATCGACCTACCATATTTTAAGAGTGTTTGAGAGCTTCATGTTTAGATTTTATATTTCTATTTTTATAATTAAATGTTTAGCCGTGTATTTTTACAATATTCTAATATAAGTAATTTTTTTAGAGTGAAAAGATCATCCCGGTTATATAAATCCAAAACAATTATAACTAGAACAACAAAACAAAACAAAATACAAAAAAACAAACAAACAATGGTGATGTCAAACCCAAGGAGGTGGGTAGAGAGTCTATGGAATTAAAAGTGGTAAGCTTGTTCCCGCTGCAATAGGTTAGATCAAGATCAGAAGATTGGAACCGGATCATTTGCACATGCTTTCATCGTCGCCGTTGTCAAATTTTCATGGAACCCAAATTTGCTTAAAAATTTAACCAATGAATTTGAATTTAAAGCTCAGCTCGTTTGCAGCTCTATCATTAATTTGTCTAAGGTCTCGTTCTTTTGAGTGGCTTTTTGGCTGTTTATGCTTTCGGGACAAATTATTGTCGTCACATACCTAAATTCGAAAAATTAAAAAAACCAAGCTTAGCGGAATAGGGCTAATTTATTTTCAAAAACTGATGAAAAATAGAAAAGAAGAAAATTTGAGTGGGTTAAAAAAAAATTTGGTGCTGGGAAAAGTCAATAGGGTTAGTTTTGTCATTCTATTTTACAGCCTATCTCTGCACAATTTGACATGGTTTTTGAGATTCTCATCACCGACTTACCGTGCTTTTAATTTACCCACGTGATGAGGCTCGGGGATGGAATGGGGGGGGGGGGGGTGCTGTGCAAGCAGCTGCTGTGCAGCATGCTGCACAGCAAAACAGCATCGTTTTGCATTTTTTTGAGCATCACAATTTCTTTTCTAAGGGCTGTGTTTGGACCCTCTAAACCCATTTTTACTTGGCACCTTATTGGGCTCTGTTTGCATTTTTTTTGCTCTAATTTTTAAGAAGAAGAAGAAGACAATACCGACGATGATTCCGACAACAACAATTTAACCCATGGCCGGAGTTGGGTCTGTGAACCCATGGCCGAACTGGGTTCGAGAAACAGAAATTGACTACGAAGCCGACAAGTTTCGGATCTGACCCATGTCCAGAGTTTTAACTATTTAGAAGACGTTCCGCGGCCGGAGTTGGGTCTGAGAAACCATGTCCGGCAAGCTTCATTGTATGTGATGGGAAGCAGGCCGGTCGTCTTCCTCCGTTTGAGGTTGTCGGTGGCTGATTTTGTTTGTGAAATTGAATTGAAAAGGAAATGGAAGTGGAAAAGGGATTAACATGCAATGAAAAAGGAGCTTATTCAGATCAATGGAGGGATTTGTAGTGCTTTTGGGTCTCTGATTTGCATTGGAGAGAAATGCGAAATCAATTGGGTTTAGAGCAGTCCAAACAGAGCCCTTGGCAGAGAAGTTCGGATGACCCAAGAAAGTGTAAAATGACGCCGTTTTGCTGTGCAGTACGCTGCACAGCAGCTGCTTGCACAGCACCCCCCTCATTCCCCTCGGGGATGGTGTAGTGCATCATCCGATTGTCCATTTCGACAATGGACGGCTCGGATTTAATCCGAGCAGTGAATTGAATCCGACCGTCGATTATTTGGATTAAATCCGAGCCATCCATTGTCGAAATGGACGGCTGGATGGTGCGCATTGCACCGTGTAGTGCATTTTCTGCACTACAGGGATGAACACTATTTACCGCCCATTGGGTTGACGGTAGAATTCCCTTTCGTTTTTTATTTGGAAAATGCAAATGATAACTTATCGGCTGTTGATAATTTTTAAAACGTGTATTGAAATATTTCAAAATGTATTTAAAAAAAAAAACATGAATTTTATTGAAAAATATAAAAGTTTACTGGGATGTGTTTTTTTTTTTTTGTCTCATCTCTCTTTATTCTTGCGAGTCAGGTCCTTTCCACATCGTTGGCCGCTCTCAATCACAGAATATTTGTCGTGGCGTTGCGGTGAGCCCTAGATCGTCAAGGTTGTCTCACTTATTTTTTGCAGATGATAGCTTCTTCTTTATGGAGTTTGAGGGTTCTCATGTACAGTGCTTCAAATGGCTTCTCGATGAGTAGCGAGCGGGGCAGAAGATTAATTTTGTAAAGATCAATGATACATACACACCCACTCGGACACACTCTGCCACACCCCCTCTCACATGTGAGGGGTCCACCCCTCACATGTGAGAGGGGGTGTGATAGAGTGTGTCCGAGTGGGTGTGTCTGTATCATTTTTGTTTTGTAAAGTCGGAGATTCTTGTTATTTCCAATTCGAGGGTTGAGATGTGGGGTTGATATACTCCGAATAGATTTGCTAATTGGAAATAGAATTTTTTAGTCTTTGTTGGTAGGGCCACGTTGGTTAAGTACAATTTTTCCACTATTTCAATTTATCTTTTTTTAATTTTTCGGGCACAGTGGAGTATTTTGTGAACAAAGTGAGGAAAATTATCATTAGGTTTCTTTGGAGTAAGGGAGTTTGAGATGGAATTCCCTGGATGAAGTGGTCTAACCTATGTAAGCCTTTTGAGTGAAAGGCCTGGGTTTAGGTTTGAGAGATTTAGGTGTTTTAATCAGGCCTTATTACCTAAGGTAGTCTGGAGGTTGTTTGACAATAAGGACAGCGTGCCCCCACTGACCCCTCACTTGTCAATGTAAAAAAAAAAAAAAATTAGGAAAAAAATTTAGTATATATATATTATTTGTGTCGGTATCTAGTAACATAGCTTGGGCGTTGCCTGGTGGTAAGGTGTGCTACCTCTATGTTGAAAGTTGTGTGTTTAACTCTTGCCTCTTTTTTAAGCCGCAAAATTGAAAGATTTATCAAACAAGGGTGATTGTTGAGATTTGAACTTTGGACTGTGGTTTCAAAACCACCACCTTCCCTCTTACCACTAGACCAACAACACTTATTGTACAACAAACTAGTAGTTTTATTATATATTTTGAACTTATAATGGTAATAATAATTCCCCTAGCTTTAATAATAATTCTCTTAGCCCATAATGATCTCAGGCTCTCAGCAAGACTTCATGAATGTCATTTCCACGGCTTTGAGAAAAAAAGTAATATCCAGCATCAGTAGTTGGCAAAACAAGGAAACCGTGCCATCAATACTCTGGCCAAGTGAAAAAAAAGTGCTATCTGTGAAGAACCCATATGCTATGGGATTAAACGGTTTTCGTCACAAGAGTGGGACGTACACATACACATGAGACCCGCCTCATGTGCTAGGTCACCTGGATTTTCTTGTTATAGACTAGTAGCCGCAAATCACCTGGATTTTCTACTTATGAAAAATGGTGACATTCAGCTTGGGTTCAATGCCCTTACTCATCAACTCAAAGACGCAAACATCGCCAATTTTCAAATTATTGCCCCGCGCAAATGGGCCCCAACCAATGCTGCGCTTACCATTAATTATACTTGGAGCATAGCACCTCACTGACCATGTCGTCCCATCTGAAATCTGCAGACTGATATTCTTCTGATTGTCCGACAGATATTTCTTCACAAAGTTTAGTGGCATATTCTGCAAGAAGTAGCAAACAGAGTTTTTGTCTCAGTCGAGAAATGATTTGACCAAAACGGAGTAGTTGATAAAATCTCAAATTACACTCATACATGGAAGCATTATCTTTCAACTCCCATTGTAACTAGTACATAACCGAGTCCAGTGGATTAATTTAACAGCTTACCAAAGAATATCTACGAGTAACGTAGGACGGTTGCATTTGAACCACGAAGAAAGCTTTTTTAGATTTAAAATTTTGGGCTCTTTCGATGGCTGTTGAGTTCACATTGCCGGTTGCTGATAGCATTTTGACAGGCATTTGAGATCGATGTCGTTTCTGCTCAATGGACATGTCTCCAGGGTATTCATCTGCTGAAAATATCAAGGGAAAAACTAGTATTTTAATGTGGAACTGATCAATGTGGCAAAAACAAAAGAGCCTCTTTTCTTAATTAACTCCAAATACACCAAGTAAAACAAATGGACGAGCATAATAGAAGAGAAAGGTTCTTACTTTCAATTTCTATCTTCCCATTCTTTCCTTGATTCGGAAGCTTTAGCCCTTTAGATTGAATATCCGGTGGAAATTCCCGCATAATGGAAGTGTTCTCCATTCTAGACTTCTTATTGGCTCCCTCCCTATCAGAAACTGGAAAATCTGGTACAAGTGAATCATCCAATATTTCGACAGAACTATCTTTCTCTATATTAGCCCTGTAGCAGGATGCCTTTCTTGGTTTTCGACAACTTGAACTACCAAGTTCCTCAATTTCATCCCTTCTGTAGGTTTCCTCCCTTCTTGTATTGTATGTTTCACATGGGACATCATCTAATGTTTCAACAGAATCATCAATTTCGATATCTTCTTTTTCAAGGATTTTCGAGTTCCCATTACCATTTATGTTGGTTTGTTCACCATGGGTTGCACTGAGCGGGTATTCAATCTCTGAAGCCGATGTATCGAATATAATGACATGGAAATTATAGCTTCCATCATATCGAAATACCAACAAATGCCCGTAGCCTATGGAGTAATACTTTGCAAACTCTTTCCAACCGTTGCACATCCAAACTCCATCATTAGATTTTACCAATTCTACTTTCCATACAGCACCTCTAGGAAGTTTGAGAAATACATGGCTCCCCAGATTCTTCCCATATTGACTTAAAAATTTATTGGGAATCCTCTACCAGAAACATTAGAGTAAATTGTCAAATAACATGTCACATAACTTAGTGGACAACTACTAACAGAAAAAAAATAATGTACGGTGGGAGGAAAAATTAGGCAGAAGAGATGCTTTTGCTTAGTATTAGTTAGGAGAATTAAATTGCACGTCATGTAAATGTATGGGGAGTTAGGGTTGCTAAACGAACCAAACAACTCAAGCTTGGCTCGACTTTTGGCTCGTTCGAAGAAAATATAAGCCAAAGCTCAATCACTTTTTATTGTTTGTTTATAAATTCAAGCCAAGCCTAAGCATATGGGTGTTTGGCTCGATAGGCTCCTAAATATGGGTCATTCTGTATCTATATTACAAAGTTGGGGGTAAATCAATAAATATCACAATATGTAAGATATTTCCCTTCCATTTATATCTTTTCACCATTCACTAGTACGTTTCCGAAACTTTTGCATCCAGATTGGAAACTGCTTTAAGTGAGATAGAGAAATATCAACATCAAACCCTATGAAAATCTAGTGAACAGTATGACAAGTATAATGAATCAAGAGTGTGGAAGACGAAGATTGTTTTTCTAGTGTTAGAGAAGTTACATTGAAAGATTGAGAATTCAATATTGTTGTGCAGGTGTAAAGCTTTTGATTCTCAACTTTTGTTATTGTGGAACGTCATGAGCTTAAGCTCGGGCTTGATAGATTGAAATTTCAAAAGCTTAAGCTCTCTTGAAAGCTCGAGATTGACTTGCCTATTTCACTAGCCATGCCAAGCTTATCACGATCACAAAACTTCAAATGTGAGTCGAGCTTGAACAATTAGTCCATCAAGAGCTTGATTGAATACAGAATTCGGAGTGCCTCAACCATAACTTTCTGATCGATTATCCAAATGAGGCGATTCAAAACGGGTTGGAAAGCTGGTTTAATGGATTACAACTTTGTGCGGGATAGTAATTTCCTAATCGAGACTTTTACTAGGTCAAAATGCGCCCACAAGAAGAGACAAAAAATACATAAAAATTGAAATCCATCCTGACGGTTATGACCTATGTCCGGACTGTCACTGTTCACCAAAATAAGACCTGAAGCTCTGTAAAATGTATTTTTGGTACGGTACGACACGATCAGTACAAGATGATATTTAACACTAATACTAAAACAATATCATACGTTCACTTCTACCACAAAATTTCATTACTAAAAAAAAGCAAAGGCTAATAACATCAAGAAATCATCAGCTGAGTAAATACTATGGAATCATACAACCAAAATCCTTTTGCATAACTCACACTACAAGTGTGTAGCGAGAATCTCAGCCGTCCATTATTGTCTTGGATGGTCCAGAGGAACAGTTTATTTAAGATCAGAACCGCCCAAGACGGTCGAGATTTACTCACTACTACTAGTGACTACAGGCCCCCGCTCATGAGGTAATTAACAAGTTTTATAGAGGAGGGATGTTGAATGGATGATTCCTTACCAGTTTCTGATAGGGCACAGCTGAAGAGTGAATTATCTTGAAAAACTGTGGTGGCGCCTTTACCTGAGAAGTCGACCGGTTCGACTTGTCGTCGCTTCGCAGTCGGCGACTATTACTAGCCATGTTTACTGGTGAATTTTTCGGATGAAGATCGAGCAATGAATCAGTGGGCAAAGTCTTTTCGCTTTCCCTAACCTTTTTAGCTTCCCCATGAATGACTCTATGAGTGATAAAGTTCAATTTTACGCCAGAGATACCAAACAGGAAAAAGAAACGGGAAAATAGAAAAGAAACAGAGCTTCCGTCACCGTGCAGGCGTGCATCCCTTGTATACGGTCGTCCACTATTAACTCGACACATCAGCTGATAATTAATGATTCTGGAACAACTGACTTTTTTTTTTTTGAAAGGTAGAACAACTGACTTTAATCAAAGCATCGAACTAGACAGGTAAACGAGTAAAAAATCGAGCTCGAGTTTGGCTCGTTCGTTAGCTCAGCTCATTTAGTAAACGAGTAAAAAATCAAGCTCGAGTTTGGCTTGTTCGTTAGCTCAACTCATTTAGTAAAGGAGCCAAAAATCAAGCTCGAGTTTGGCCAAACATGATTTTCATGAAATCATGATTGCTAATCACGTTTTCACGTATTTTAGAAATAAAGTTTAAAAAGTTACATATTAATTACTTAAGTTAAAAAATAAATTCAAATCGCTTAATCGCCCATAGATATTACTATCCCAAACTCTAAATAAGACGATCGAAGTAAGTAAAAATGAGAGTTAAAAAGACTTTTTAGGTCATGTTAAGAGCATCTCCAACCCATCTCTCACTCTATCTCCATTTTGGAGACTCAAAAAAATATATTTTATTCAAAAAGCAAATATAGAGAATGGACAACTCCAACCCCAATTCTCTATTTTTTCATCTCCTAAATTTCCCTCCAAAATTTTGCTCCCAAAAATCCCCTCCAAAATTTCCCTCCCGAAATTCCCCCTCAATTCACCCATTTTTCAGTCATTTGGTCTCTTTTGAGAACATTTCTCTGCCAGACTTTTAAACAAAAACCCCCTCTTCCGGCAAGCTTCAAACCTCCATTTTCAGAAGAAGAAAAAAATAACCCTCTTCTTTCCGGAATGAATTCCCAATTTAAGCCACCAAGTTTAAGCTTTCTAGATGAAAAAATGGAAGAAATGGAAGAAGAACATGAGGTCCTGCTCAATTTGTGTGTTTCCAACAGTAACGTACTAGCCTATTTTGCGACACAAACAGAAAAATCAGTGCGGAAAGGATCAATTCCTGGGCATATTGTGATCAACCGTGGAAGGATTGGAGGCAGCACTCAACTTTGGAATGACTACTTCTCAGCGAACCCCACCTTCGGAGAAGTTAAATTTCGAAGAAGGTTTCGAATGAGGCGACCTTTGTTCCTTCGGATTGTTAAAGCTGTGAAAAATCATGATAATTTCTTCATACAAAAGAAGGATATGCTCTTGGAAGGCTAGGATTGTCGACTCTGCAAAAAATTACAGCCGTACTTCGAGTGTTGGCATATGGAACACCGGCGGATTCTACTGATGAATATCTACGAATTGGCGAGTCCACTACAATTTTATAAGGATATGGAGGCCGGTGGGTAGGAGGCTGGTGTAAATGAAAAAAAAAGAAAGACATTAATTGATAAGTGTAAATGAAAAAAAAAAATGGTGATTTTAAGTGAAAGAAATAAGGATAAAATTGTAATTTTAAGTAAAAAGAGAGAAATGGAGATGGGTCTCCATTTGGTGGGAGATTCTCCAAATATGGAGGATGGGAGTTGGGTCTCCAAAATGGAGACCCCAAATGGAGATGGGTTGGAGGGCATGGATTCTCCAAAAGGGAAATTTGGTTCTCCAAAATGGAGATTTGGAGATGGGTTGGAGATGCTCTAAAGACTTCTCAGGTTCAATGCGAGAAGTATGTTGGATAGTTAGTAAATGATAAGTTAATTAAACTTCTCAGGTCCAACATGAGATGTTTAAACTACTTCAATTAACTTCTCATGTCCAACATGGGTTGTTTAAAATACTTCTCATTTTCGACATGAGACGTATGTAATTTGAAGAGACTTCTCAGGTTGAGAATGAGAAGTAATGTCACGCCCCGTCCCGAAACGGCACCCTTGTGGGCCCGTGTCGGCGCGGCCACGTGGCATTCCAACACAAAACCAAACAACACCTGCTCCAAAATCTCAGAATAAAAACACAGCGGAAGACTTCTAACATATAAATAAAAGTGTATACGACACACCACAACACAAATGCCAAACAACCGACGACTTATTTACAATACATGCAGTTCAAGTGCTCAAAGTCCTCTTAGTTTCAACTCAATACAAACCACAACTAGTTCAACTAAAAACAAACTAACTTGGCTAGCTACGACACTCGAGGCTAGCCCAAAAAGGAACTCCAAAACGACCACCGGTAGTGGACCCACCCAAAAACCACCTGCTATCTGGCAATCAAAGGAAAACCAGGAGTGTGTGAGATATAGAATAAATTCAATAAAACATAGCTGAAGTACCAAATCGATGAACAACAAGTAGATAATCACAACACATGCGGTGACACGTCTGTCACACTCTACGTATCCTAGGTCACTGTGGGAGCACACCCCGCTCGCTGTCACCGGTAATTAGGCGGCACAACGTACTCGCGGTGTTTCCCAAACCACAACCCCTTCGCAGATACCATCTTTCAGACACACATATGCATATCAAAAGCTAAATCATCAGCTAGCATGATACACCAACACTACCACAACCATATCCTATTGAAGATAGTCATATCAAACACACTCACCTGAGAATCGACCGAAGTATGCCAAACTATGGTTTTGGCACCTCCCGATTAACCGGCTCTTTACCTAGCCACATACCAACCAATATCAGTCTATAAACTTTCACGGATGTCTCACATATAATCAAAGAGATAACAATGTAACATAAACAACTTATAAGGTCAACACAATTGAAGACAAGTCAAGACACCACGACACTTCAAAACTAGTATGAAATCTAATAACCAGCCCATCGTATTTGGACTATCATTTCTTACAGGTTCTGAATTAGGACATGAGACCAACACCACTAGAAAGAAGACTTTCGGTACATCAATATTGATATAAAATTTTCCCTAATCGGAGCCCGGATGACCAAGATATGCTTGTTTTAAGTTACACAAAAAGAAGCACAAAATTGCAGGTTCAGCAAGTACACCAACTTCGAAAAAAAAAATGCTATTGCCTAGAACAAATCAAGGCACAAACTATACATATTCTTGAAGGTATACGAGTCTAGTTTCATAATCAAAAGACGGTTTGAAATTCAAAGCTTCCTACACAAAGTTATGGCCTTTCCCGTAAGACGCGACAGTGCTGCCTGCACTGCGAATTCCACTACCACAGTCTGGTAAAACATTTTTCATATTTTCTGTATTTTGAATTAAGCTCTGAAATTTTTACACAATACAATAGACTCATGGACGAATTAACTGTAAAACTATCAAAAATTAACAAGCCATTTAAGTACCCGAAACAAGTTCGTGAAAACAGGTCTGAACCCAGATTTATAAACCCAATCAGTGGGTTATAACCAAAACCCACGAACTCAAGAGTTCTAAAGCTCCAAGAACTGAACCCCAAGCCTAAAACCAACTGAAAACAATCCATCTAGGGCATGCAATCAACAACAAATTAAGGAGTTGAAGTACAAAGAAGTGTGAATTTATCTAGTTTAAACTTCAAATCAAACCAAATATGAAGCCCTAAGTGGTTTCTTCCCTTCCTCTCCCTTTCTCCTCTTCCACCGCTCTCTCTCTCTCTGATGTTCAAGATCAGAACAAGGGAAAAGACAAACGTAGATATTTTTCTTGTATCTTCCCTAATTACACTATACCCCTCAAACTAAACACCCCTAATGGTTTTAGCCCATAACACCTAATCAACTTAACAATGCGAATTAGATGTTATTTATCCGGGACGAGTATTACAAGTAAAGAAAGATCTCAAATTGAAAATAAGAAGTAAAAAACAACGGTAGTTTTATAAATAGTTTGAAAAAAATAATAGATTGCTATATAGTATGAAAAATAACGTCATTTTGATAATAAAATACATAGCGAGGGTTTCCCCCTCGCCTCTGTTAGTCAACGAAACTGAGTGAATGCAAAGTGACGAGGGAAGAAGAGAGCCTCTTGGCCACCAAAAATTGGTTTTGTCTAGCTATAATAGAGCTCATGTAGAGAGCCTCTTACAGATGCTCTTACTAAATGAACCGAGTTTGAGCTTTACAAAGCTTTGCTATGCTGGGTTCGGCTGGGAATTGGGGATCTTGTAGTGCGGCATCCGAGCCGTTGATCGTCCAATCATGGTCCTGATTTCATCTCAACGCTTGCATGATCCGAGCCATCTATTGTCGAGATGAAATCTGAGTCATTGATTGACGAGATCAACGGTTCAGATGCCTCACTACAGGATTCCCGAATTCATTGGACTTAGCTCGACTTATTTTCCCCCTTTAAAAAAAGAAGAACACGCTCACATGGTGTGTGGAGCCCAAACACATTTCACACTCAAGTGTGTGTGGGCTCCACACACCATGTGAGTGTGTTGGAGACTTGTTGGAAATTTTTGTTGTACATGTATCATTGTTGTTTTTCAATCTATATTACTACTTTTAAATATACAAAGATGTTTTCTAATTTTTGTTATCTTTATTGCCCCTAGCAAATCATATGAACCCCAACCTTTTCTCACGGCCATTGTTTGCTGCTTCGTTACCCAAACAAAATAAATGTGCCCCATCCACCAATTACGCTAGTAACAAAATAAATCTCAAGTTTTTAAACAAGAAACTAAAAACAAGACCAAGCTGCATTTAATGAGAAACTAAGGGGGTGTTCCACTAACAAAAGCTGTTTTTTCAAAAACCGAGACAGGTCATTCTCTCACAATACATCACATAAAAAACTGTGAAAAACCAGTTTTTTCAAAAAATCACCTTAGTGGAACACCCCCTAAATCTCAAGTTTTTAAAAAAGAAACTAAAATAATGAGATTTTTAATTTTATTTAAAAAAACTCATTATTTCTTTTCCCCTCTAAGTCAAAATAAACAAATAAGTGTGGATTACATATTTAATTCGTATTTTATGTGCGGATTACATGCTTTTTCCCGTAGAGGAGCAAATGCAGATTGATGCTTGCTTAGTCAGCTAAACCACAAGTTACAATTGGAGTTAAATCTTCAAGTTGCATTTAATGAGACTGAAGCAGAAAGGAATAATGTGAAGGCATCCTTTGAGAAGGCAATGTTGGAGCTTCGACATAGCTATAATGTGCTTTTTGTAGATGTAACTTTCCAATTAAGTGTGGAATACTTTGTAAATGTAACGTGTCGATTCCAATGATGAAGAATAACTCAAGGAGAGTACACAGGCTTGAACAAGGTTTCCATCTCACCAAAACCCCTCGAAAATCCCAAGAAAACCTGAAAAATCCAAAAGCCGCTTGAGCGCTCAAGTCATCCCATCTGAGTGCTCAAGTCGACCTAAGCGCTCTAGTCGTGTCCACATGGCAGATTTCTGCACGACACCTTCTAAGCAAAATCATGAGATTCCTTTGTTTGTTAGGCTCCCCCAAACCCCGAAATGCATAGCCTCACATGTCTATTAGACCAAATTATCCTCTAGACCTCTGACCCAAGTTTAAAGTTCAATTTCCCCCCAAAATCCTTCTATAAAACGCCTTCTTTTCCTTCATTTGGACACTCCACACTTAGCCATTGTTAACCAGGCCTCTCTCCATCATCTTCTACTCTCCCATCACTGATCCAAGAAAAAACAACAAAGACCCACACCCACACACCCCTTTTGGCTCTCACTTTTGGCCCTAGAACCCATCAAAAATTATTAAATCCTAAATTCCAGTCTAGTTCTACTCAATCTTGGCCAAACCTAGTCCACCATCAGTCCCTAAATCCAATCTTGAGTCTTATTTCTCAAAGAATCCCACAAAAACCCCTTCTAAGCACTCAACTTTGGCCTAAATACCCATCAAACGTGCTCAAAGCTCACATCTCAGTTCAGTTCTTGATCATCCATCCCTATTCCAGTAAAATCATATCAAAAGCTCTTGTTTTAGGCTTGAAAAGGTAGAAATACCTTAATAATATATTGTTTTTGCTTCCTGAGGGAACCAAACAAGCCTAGGTTGGTTCCTCATACCAATTCTAGACTTGTTTGGGTCAAATAATCAAAGAAAATTGTTTTCAAAATTTATGGTCTGAAACCCACTTGAGCACTCAAGTCCACTCACCCGAGTGCTCAAGTCAATTTTCATACATTTTTTTTAATTTTGCTACTTGTGTTCATATATTATCCTGTGTATCCATTTTGTTGGTTGTTGGTATCAAAAAGAGCTCCTTTTAAGGTCAAATCAGCCTAGGATGTGGACTAAAATCACACTTTTGAAACTCATTTCTCTTGAAAATGATGGCTAGACATCTGGAAACATTATAAATGATGGTAAACAGAGGCATTTTTTAAAAGAAGTCAAGAAGAGACATTGTAAAAGCCGTTGGCTTGAGAGCTCTAGTGAGCCACTTGAGAGCTCAAGTCACCCCCACTTGAGCGCTAAAGTCCTCCCCATTCGAGCGCTTAAGTCCATTTAAGTGCTCAAATCCCCTTTTTCTCATATTGTCTTATTTTTGGTTCTGAATAGGCTTAAAATGTTTCCAGTTATTATGCTTACTAATTAATCTCAAGATGGGTCTGTTTCTGGTCTGATTTGCTCTTGTAATAAGTTGAAAAATGAGTTTTTGGGGTCATTTGTTTCGAGAATAGTAGCTATAAGTATGGAAACATGATAAATCAAGACAAACATATCTACTTTTGAAAGATGAAGGCTAAACATGGATTGCAAGAGGGTAGCTCACTTGAGCGCTCATGCAAGCAGATCCATTTCGGTTCCAAACAGTTCTTATTTGTTATATCTTGTTCAATCCAAATTATGTTTATGGTTATTTTGTTGCATCTCAGTTTGGTCATACATAGATTATCGCATATCTCCTTCATTTAGTGAATATCCCACATGTTTATACTCGTCTTTAGCTAATGTAAACTCATGTCTTGCATAGGTTGTTGGAAAAATTACAGTGGCAATTCGAATTCCAAAGAACAATTTCCTTTGATATATTATATGAACAGAATACAACTGAAATTTACAATAACAGAAATTGACAGAATATGGAAAACAGAGATACAAACAGCCGAGTTGTGTGAGATCACACTCTCCTTAGCAAAGATGCGCCGCCTACCGTGGGTGTTGTAGGTTGAACCGACGTCTTCGTCCCAGGATACAACGACTAGAACCACGACCACCGGAACACCACCACTGGAAGCCTTGGCGAACTGTAACTAGCGTCTACCGCTCTCTCTCTCTCAAGAACGATTTCTAGAGTATATGAGTTGCACGAAAAACTGGTGAAGAAACACACAACAGAGCTGTCCATTTATAGCTGGAAAATGGAGCTGAAAACATCAATACGGGAATAATGGGGGAGCCTCCCCATTCAATAGGCAGATTGAATTTGCAATTCAATTATGTGATTTGTAACAGCCAACTTCAATTCGAATTTGAATGGGATTTGATTGCTGCCATTATCTCCACTTTCATGACGGGAGTTACCCGGCATTAATCCGTATATGTGTTGAATCCGTGGGGAGGTCTCGGTTGCCTCGGGAGACCCTCTGAGTGCCCCGGTTTCATTCACAAAATTTCCAACATAGGTCGTATATCTCATGCATCCTAACGAATCTCATGCATCATAAATAATCACTTTGTACACATTGCACAAGTATCCACTGTTTCATGTGCATCTTTATTTGCAATCTCATTTACTTGTTTCCCATGTCCTATCCTCTTTTACTTGCTCAAGGTTGAACATTTTACAAATTCCACAAATACTAAGTAGAGACCGATCGACTCTAGGGTCGGTTGAGCGGGTGCCATAAAACCCTTCACCCCTCGTAAATCTAAGATATTATGGCGATGAGGCACAAATTCCACAAATACTAAAATCTTATCCTAAAAATGAGGCACAAGTCATTTGAGTTCGGTTCCTCGGGGACAATCCCAAAAACCCGGGTTGCGACTCCGAATCGAATTCCTCGGAGGGGTGTCCACAATCCTCTCTCTCCCTCTTTTCCTTTTTTCTTTTTCAAAAGTTAGGGCTTGCTTCTGTATTATGTATAATCGCTACTAATTGTTCCTTTGTTAAGTGTTGGACCCCTTGTTTGTCTTCAACTCTATCCTTACTAGACCCTCCCTTATTGAATCTATAAACAAGAAAACCAAAATGTAGCAATTGAACATAACAACAATACTTCATTAGAAACGGAAACCAACCAAAAAACACATAAATTACAAACCTAACAACAATACTTCATGGGGTTAACGGTCCTTGAAGCATAGTACATGAAATCATAGAGTTAAACAAACAAATAAACAGGGTTATATGAATTTAAATAAACCACCACCCTAACTAACCTATTAAAATAACGCTCAATCCAACATAAAATTTTCAATCACACATTGAAGGTTTGCCAGTGTGATGTTCAAATAGGGGGTCTTTGGTGTAGGTCGGAGTAGAACAATCTCCTTCAGTATGATGCAGGTACTGGCCTTAAGCATCGATCCCTTGGAAAATTTCTTCGGCGTATGCCTTCCAGTGGATTCTGGCCCATATTGATCCTATGGGATCCTATTCCAAAAAATTCCATTACATGCCGAAAGTATATTTTGGGGATAAAAAAATATGGAAAACTGGGTAACTGTGATTACCTTCAACTCTAGCTATGGCTCTCCTAATTGGTTATGCACGCGTGATTTGACCCATGCGACAACCTAAACAATAATCAATGATCAACTCACAAATCATGAGTTGGAAATTTTACCATAATTGCTACTTTAAAAAATTAGGGCCAGTTATACAACTCATGAATGGAGCCCGTTTCAAATTGCTCATTTTGTTCTTTTTTTTTTTGGTTAAAGATTGCTCATTTTGTTCACAATAGCCAAATCTGTGTATTTAGGATCTAGCAGGTATACTTGGCGCATTGCAGTCAGCCAGGAAGAGTTATCAACGAAATTAGAGTCCTCACTTTGAACCGTAAGGGCTTGATGAAGAAATTCTTGTGTGTTCATGGTCTCCACACCCTCCGCAGCAGTTCTTCGTTCCATTGCCTCTTGAAGAACACCAGCTAGCCTTGGAATTCTAGGTCCAATAAATAGTCCTGATGTGGACGTTGCCATGGGGCTTTCGACTTTAGCGATTTGAATTTCTGATTCCCCGGAGTTGCCACCAGGGTTTGTGAATAGTCACCCGAGAAACCATTTTGAAAAATGAGACTTTCTGTGGCGTGTTTTGAAAAAGGCTTTGTTACTGATCTTTTTAACCAAAAAGATTTTAGGTTCGGAGCTAGGTTACGAGAGGGGAAGGGTCTTATGGCACCCCTCCCCCCCTCCCACCCTCCCCCCGCCCGACACGAGGATCGATCTCAACTTTAATATTTGTGGGACTTTATAAAAGGATTTTATTACTAAACTTCACATGTAAGGGGATAGGGAACAAGGAAAGCATTTCGAAAATATAACGTGTAAATGAAAATTAATGTATGCAAATATTGAGAAAAGAAAGAATTTAATCAAAACTAACCACAATCCAGATTTCTTTTCTGATTTTTTGGTAATCTTTAATTATAAGAACAAATGATTTTTGATTAAAAAAATAAAAGGAAATGTGATGGATCAAATTAAATTCGGGAAAAATAATTACTGAATCGGACTTGTGCGCATCAATAGTACTTCGACGCACAAGTGCTATACCAGACTTGATTTTAAAAGTTTACTCCAATAACATGAAAATCTATTTTTGATCAAAATGATTTTCCTCATACAAAATTAATGTGGTCAGAAAGTAAAAATAAAATGGAAATCATAGAATTAGGTTGTTATTTAATTAGCAATTGTTGATTATTGGTGTTACAGGCTTTGGATGCTCAAGGACTTGAAAAGCGTGCTTTGGAGTAATTTAGAAGTGTCAAGGATGTGAAGAGGAACGAAAGAGGAGCCAACAATCAAGTTACTGCCTTCTTGGTCCGGACCATCATTTTCCCCGTTCGGACCAGCAACCCCACAAGCTTCAGTGTGCAATCTGCCTTGCTGGTCCGGACCACCATTTTCCCCGTCCGAACCAGGGCGATGGGAGTTAGCGTTTTTACATATTTTTATGTAATATTTAGGGCTCCAAGTATAAATAGACCTTCCTAACAATGTTTTAGGGTTCCCAACTTGTTTTGGAGGCAACCAAGAGAAACTCCATTGTTCTTCAAGTTTTCTTCAATTCCAAGAGCTCCAATCTCTCTCATGGCCGGCTAAACCCCTCATCTAGGGGGAAGATGAAGCATCGAATCAAGTAACCTTGTTTATTTGTAGGCCTAGGTTTTCTATTTCTAATCGATTGGTTAACTAAGAACTTGTTTTCATTACATATGAATGGAATCGTCTCAATTCTTTCTATCGGTTGAGTAGTCGTGCGTGCACTCTCAAATACCTAGTTAATAAATGGTTTTCTTCGCTTGTGCTAGGGTAACTGAGATGGATTATGCTCGTAAGACGGATCGTGCCATTGGACAACCCGTGAAAGAGACGGTTTGTGTCAACGAGACGGTCCGTGCTATGGGATAGTCCATGCCTATTAACAACTCAATTATTTTCTTGACAAATTGTGATTCGAGTAGAAATCCTAACCTATGCATAGCCTAGTTACGTGGTTGGGGTGGATTCGAAACCCTAGATCTTTCTCACACTAGTTTTTCACCAATTTAATTACCTGTTCTCTTAATTCATTCAGTTTCCAAAATCGATCAAACCAATCCTTTTTTTTATAGAATTAAATTAGAAACAAATCGAAGTTAATGTAACTCAGCCAAATTGTCTCCGCAGATCGACACTCAGACTTAGCCACTATTCTTCTAAGTAGTAGTTAATTCTAAGTTCTTATAAATATAATTTTGACTCAGCATGACACGGTCAACTACACAGCAGACCAAACATCGCGGGGCTGCCTCGGGTGGTACCAAATTCCGTTTTGCGCGTGGTTTGAAGCGTTGAAAAGCTTGTTAAGTCTAATTTCTAACCCAAGTGGTTTGAACCCAAAATAATTTATACATCAATATCTATGACCATTTTACCCTCAGAAGGTCGGAAAAACAAGTCACTTTGGTAAAACGTGTGCATCTCCCTCATTTTAAAACGGATTGGAACATCTTATATGTCAAAAAATTGAATGTACGAAAAGATAGTGCATGCTTGGGGTTTATTTTGAAGAGATTTTCGTCTGATTATTTTAGCACAACGAGCATTGTTTGAAGCTTTTGAGGCATATTTTGATCCATATCATCATTGGAGAGCCTATCGGCCACAACTTAAGAGTTTTTGGAGGGTGCAAATTGGGGTTTCTACACTTGAACTACTTTTTTCTTTGCCCTTCCCTTTCCATTTGGGATCGTCTTTGTTTGCCATTGTAATACACGTATCTCATGTCAAACATTCAAACTTCTTTTATAGACAAAGGGTCAGATGTATGATAACTTTTCATGTATTAGATGAAATGTATACCCAGTTGTCATTCAAAATGGGTCGGGGTTGCCAAACTACATTCCATACAACTGATAAAGTGCACAGTTGGGCAGGGGTATGCTTTTACAATAATCCTAACATGTAAAATTATTGAACCCTACAAACTTCTCAGGTTGAACATGACAAATATGTGTAGTCTGAGAGGTTGTTGGTTACTTCTCACTTTCAAACTGAGAAGTATTTTATTTCTCGTGTTCAGCCTAAGAAGTTGCATAGGGTTGAAATTCAATTACTTATCCAACAGGAATCCTGTCAGACAAATTCAGACCTTTATGATTTCTACAAATTTTGAATGTGTGTATAAAAAGGAGACACAATACTTTTATTCCAATTCATAGGTTACCATAAAGTATACAATTCACGATATATTTGAAGCTACAGGTCGTCATTGGATGCTCGATGATGAATTTCAATATCCTTTGAACCCTAACTTGCGATACACATTTGTCTATGTTAGAGAAATGCGATGAGAGTATGAATTTTGGAATTCACCAATCTGAAATGCTAATTGAAGATTGTAGATCATTTAACCTTCCTATTCCAAGTCGGCAAGCAGTCAACATGACAACAGATACTCCCCAGTTCTTACAAAAAGCCTTACATCATTTTCGTGAAGAAGTCAACTGTATGCAGATGCGTTTGTCTAGACATAGCTATCAAATTTTCGCAAATGAAAGAAGAGAGCAGGGGAGTGAGTACCGCACTTGGGTACTTTCTTTGTACGATGTGCTTGACCCTTGTCTACAACTTGTATCACCGCCTCTTGGGGTTAGGATTCATCATCCGCCAAAGTCAACTTCCGCCTTTTTGGAGAAGGCCAGGACATCCTTCATCGCCATGTCCGTCTTCCACTGCCCCGTCCTCCTTTTTTCCTCTCTCTACTTGTGCATCCTTTGCTAACCCCGAATCCAGCTGTGCATCCTCTGCAGTGGGAAGGGTAGCTACATCATTCAATTCAACTCCAACAAAGGGAAAATGCCAAGTACTCAGTAGATGCAATAATCACAAATTTTTATGAAGATTAAAGATTCAAAGTAATTGTATGTAGTTTCTTTTTAATTCACAATGTGGAGTATAAAAAGTTTGCATGGATGGAAATAGAACATTAACTAAAGTCTGGGTTGATTTTCCTTACCACAAAGTCGTATGTACATGCAAGACGACTAGCGTATCGATGTGTAATTCTTCGGTACCACACCAAGTACAGGTCATGGTAACTAAGGTCGCCCTCTAAGGTTGGGCCTGTAACAACTCGTTCCAATCGCTGCTCCCACAAAGCAATAAGTGGTGCATACTCACTGGACCAGTCATTGACTATAGCAAGAAGGTCACAACCTTGATGCTCTGATAGGTTGTGACTCGCGTTCAGTACTTGTTGTCACTGCCCTAAATTTAAGTACCTTGTTTGGTTGATGCCACTCAGCAACAGGAAAAACACAGCAATGGGGCTACTGTTTGCCACACCTCACTACCAACGCAAAAATAATCTGGAAGAGTTGTACGACATCAACCGAATACGGCTCCCAAACAACTTAGATTGACAATTTGTTGTTAACGTCAAATAAGCTTGAAAATCGAATAAAACATTATTTGAAATAGAAAAGAAATGACTACTTAACTAAAGTCTACAAAGATTCATAAACATAAATTTTCTCATTTTATTGTTTATGTAGAATTCATAATCAGTATCTTGGTTATCATCCAGACAATACTATTTTTACAAAAACAACACAATAATATATAACTAACCTGCTCACTAGTCATTTTGTCAAAACTAAAACGGTATTGTTGTACCACATGAGTCGGAACTTGCACCATCGAAAATACGTCATGCCTACTGCAAAAATTTATGTTCATCATGCAAATCATATAAGAGCCATGTTCGGTACACAAATTTACAAAAAAAACTTTAATTATTATTATTTTTTTGAGAAAATTTCAAAATAACCCCTGACCTTTTCACTCAATGTCACAGAGACACCTGAGCTTTGTAAAATACAAACGCCCCCCCTAACCTTTGCCCTCCGTTACCAATTAAACCCCCACCCCCATTTTCCGTCCAAAAACTAACGGAAAAGCTGATGTGGCACTTGCCTGGCATAAAACTTAAGTTTGAGGATAATATTTGGCATGCCAACTCAGCACTGGGCCCTACACACACTCTCTCTCTCTTCTCCAAACATCAGCGCTCAACCCCCATGCCGCCGACAACTAAATCCTTTTGCCTTCCGGTCGCCGGGCACACGGCTACTCTCTCTCTCTCTCGCCGGGCACACGGCTACTCTCTCTCTCTCTCTCGCCGGGCACACGGCTACTCTCTCTCTCTCTCTCGCCGGGCACACGGCTACTCTCTCTCTCTCTCTCTCTCTCTCTCGCCGGCCTTTCGGTCTCTTGAACACCCAGGTTGACAATCGGATTCCCTTTGGATCTTCACAATCGAAGGGCGGAAACGGGTTAGTGGTTGTTTGCGCGGCAAAGTATTCCGATGACAGCGTCAATTTTGTGGGAATCACGTTGTCCCTCAATTTTGGTTTCATTTTGGTTTCTATTATTTTGGTGGTAATTGACAGTGTTGAGTACAATCTCGACTTGATTACAACCGACAAATGTGGACTGCAGTGGTGGTGGGTGCTAGGGTTTGCCTGAATGATGAGATGGAGAAGATGAGTAAAGAGAGAAACAGGGTTTGTAATTGTGTTTGGCACCAAATTTTGCTAGAACGTCCATGTCATTGCCAAATATTAGCCCAGGTGTCTCAAAGTATCCAAATAAAAGCCACATCAGCTTTTCCGTTAGTTTTTGGACGGAAAATGGGGGTGGGGGTTTAATTGGTAACGGAGGGCAAAGGTCAGGGGGGGCGTTTGTATTTTACAAAGCTCAGGTGTCTCTGTGACATTGAGTGAAAAGGTCAGGGGTTATTTTGAAATTTTCCCTATTTTTTTTGTTACTTTGATAATGATGTACTTTTAGACTATGTGAATAATCAGAAACTTTAATAATTGTTCATACCGTGTAATTAGAGGACCGGATTACATTGGAAGCTTATTACGTCACAGTGGCGCAATATAGGGAAACCTGTCCCATGCCCAAATCTGAAGGAGGATGAGGCACCCGCTTATCTTGTGTGCAGTCAGAACAGTAGCACGACACAAGTCCCTATACAACCAACCCAGTGCTCCACTCCCCCAACTGTACTGTCCCGCTGTAAGGATCCGTGTTTTCTTTAAATTTTTCGAAAATAACATTGGGGAAGTGTGTGAAATGTTATAAAGTGCTTACGGGGTCAATGTGAAATGAGCATGTACATTGGGGTGTCTTTATTACACATTAGGAACACAAGGGGGTGAGTGTGCAATATAGGGGCATATATATAGAGGAGTACATCAAATTTTTAACACACAAACACTCCCCATCCTCTCCCAAAACATACTGTTCTCTCTCCCTCTCTATTCTCTCAAACTTCCTCCAAAAACCCTCCACAAAATCCACTCTCCACACTCATATAGTTCAAGATTCACCTTCATTTTCATCTTCTACACGTGATTTGGAGTCCGGGCTTCCTTGGAATCACCTTGGAGCAAGCATTTTCGGTTGAGAAGCTTCAAGGGCAAGGGTTTTCCATTTTCTACCCATTTCAAGTTCAATCCTTGAGGTAGGGAACAATCTTCTACCTCCTCTAAGTGTATATTAGTTGAATGATTGCATTGTTGGTGTTCTTGTTCCCAAACTTCTTGTTAAACTTGTTATCACCATGGAAATGAGCTTGGTTTTTTTTATTGAGTTTGGGTTTTACATGTTTAGTTGGTAAAGTCATGAATTAGTTGTTGATATATCCCTCACCTATGAGTAGTTGTTGTTTGGAACCTCAATTTTTGGCTTGGGTTGAAACCCCCTTCATTACGGAAAAATCTGAAAATTTTGCTCGAGATGGCCTTTGTATCGATACCCCCTTTCAGGGGTATCGATACCCAGCGTTCTGTTGAGATTTTGGTTACCTTGTATCGATACAACTTTCATGGGTATCGATACCCAGCTGTCTGTAAGGCAGATTTTTTACCCAACTTCGCGGGCATGCCCCGGCTTCGTCCGAACTCCGATTGAGGCGATTCTTGAGCCTTTGGAAAGCTCTATGAGTCTACTTTCAAACCCAATTGGTCTCATATTTATAGCCTTTGTATTTTGAGAGAAATGTGCTTTTTCCTATCAAGGTGTCGGGTTTTCTCGAGGTTCATAACTCCATTTTCATGGTCCTTTGCTCCGGGCCTTCATTGGTCTTTCCTAAGCTTCTCAAATCGACTTCTAAGCTTTGGTAGCCTATCGTGGTATGAATGATGTTTTTTCATGACCTCTCACGTTCTTGGACACATATTAACTTTACCACAACCGACACACTACGAGCTTTCGAACTAAATGAATTACGTGGATGTTTTTGGACACTTGATTATTTGATAAACTTTTGAAAAGGATAATTTGCTTATTCTAGGGCCACCATTTGGTGTGTCCCTAGCCAAGGGTGTTCGGAGCCCACGAAATCCGGCAGAGGGATTCATTCCCTATTTAAATAAGTGGTTATTTGTGAAGAGGTGAAAAAGGAAATGTTTTATGAAAATGACTATGTTTTGAAAGGATTGAACCTACGACATGAAATGTAAGGTTTATGAGGAAATCTATGGACACTTGGGTTTGATTTGATCTTTGGGGGATCTATTGGACACTCTATCATCAAGTTGATCTATTGTGGTCTATTTTAGCTTATTCATTCATGTGTATCACATCTCCATGTGCATGTTTCATCCTCTATACCCTTAGCGTTGGTAGAAAAGTTTCCTACTGGGCTAGTGAGCTCAACCTATCATTTTCAGGTACTCGGCAAGGCACGTGATTGGAATGCTTGGCGTGTGGACGCATATCATGAAGCTCATTTGACATGGAGTTATTTTATCCTCTCCATCGTTAATATATTTTGGGAGATGATCTTGTAACTTTAATTCCTTCAATCTTTTGACAAAACTTGGTTTATGTAATAACTCTTAACTATTCATTACTTATGCATGGGTATGGGTACCTCTTGTAGAAACTCAGTGTACTTTGACGTTGACCTTTCAACGGTGAAATGTATGGTTTTTGACTTATCCTACGTAGATTTTCTTTGTATTTGGTTTATTAAATTCGAGGACGTGACACCCTCCTTGTCCAAATCCTCTAAGAGTGGTGTGGATGGTGCCACTAGAAAATTTTATTCCTTTGAAAAAGGGTTTCAGAGTCGCCACCCGGGTTTTTATTTTGAAAATGATTTAATACCTGAGAAACCGTTGGAAATATAAGTTTGAAAATAATGACTCTTGTGCCGCTAATTTAGAAAAAGGATTTGATCTACGAAAAATAGAGAATTCTGGATTTGAGAGCCAGGTTACGAGTGGGGAAGGTTTTTAAGGCACCCCGCTCGCCCAATTAAAAACCGGTCTTTATTAGATATTTGTGGAAATTTTTTTTTGGAAAATATTTTATTGCCAAGCTTTATTTATGTAAACAATAAATAAGCATAATCGATAAGATCTTAAAATAATAACAATGAATTTAAAGAAAAACGATTGTTATTTCATACATTGCCACCAGAAAAAATTATTTGAAATTTTATTTTTGAGGCAGTGTCGTGCGATACTTATAAGTGTGACATGCGGCACTTGTAAGTGTACCATGCGGTACAAATAAGTGCCATGAGACACAGTTATAACAGTGTAGGAAATTTTAACATATTTCGAGAAAAATATGGGTAAAGATGATTTTCAACATGGATGTTTTTCAATGGGAACTTTCTCCTTGAAGGTATAGATGAACCATAAGAAGTGGGATAAAAAGAAAAACAAGAATGTATCTCAAAAGATACATTACCGCATGGTAATAGGTAAGTGCCATACGGCATTTGTCCAAGAGATTTGAGCAACCATTTCCTGTTATGGTGGCATTTTACTTAGACTTTTGGTTGACTAAGCCTAGTGCAGGTATGAGTAACCACCCTAGGCCTAGCACCACCCCTCAGAACGTCGAGTTGTTTAGTCTCAACAGAGAAACGAAGTTGTATACCTTAGAGATGAAATCATTGGAACAAATGCCTTTTCTAAGCTTCCAACCTCATCTTGGATGATGAACGGATCGACCTCCAACTTCTGAGACGGCAAGATGATGACAACCCACAATGATGATAGGGTTATGGATCTTGCTTCCGGGTAGGGGTTTTCGAATAGCTCCTGTTTTTTTTTTTTTGACACCCAAGCAATCGCGTCTCTATTTTTGCGGTCGCAAATAGCTTTTGCGACGACATAGTGAGCAATTGCGACAACACCTTGCGGACGCAAAAAGCTTCTTTTCTTTTTTGTAGTGATTAGCTTGTCCATAATTATGTAAGCCAAAAGCCTAAAACAATAAAAGATAAAAAAAAAATTAGGTAGTTAGTGTCACAGATACGAAATTAGTACATTTATTGGCAATCAACATGGAAATTATACCAATAAATCTCTCTCTCTCTCTCTCTCTCTCTCTCTCTCTCTCTCTCTCTCTCGCGTAAAATTCTTCCATTATGAGTGTGAGCTTTGATCGAGCTAAAGTGGGTGTTCAGGATTTTTCTTGAAGGATCAATAATGTTATTTTCTTCCTTGTTTTTATTTTTGTTTGGTTTTGTTAGTTTATTCAATTTAGTTATGTGTTGTAATTCGTTGTGGGCTGGGTTCTATTGTTTTTGGGTTGGGTGTTCAACTATTTTTTGTTTGGGTATTCAAGACTATTAGGATTGGGTGTTCAAATATTTTTGAGTTGGGTGTTTAAAAAGAGCTAAATTAAATAAAATAAAAAACATTACATGTAGTCTTAAAAAAAATTTCTTAAGGGTGGTTCACCCTTGGATGTAGATCCACCCCTGAATATAACTGCTCAGGATTCTCAATCATACAAATAGAAGGGAAAAATACTCAAATTGAGGTACTCAATTACAGAAGACAATCATAACATTTTACAAATACCATTTTACTACTGTATAGCTTTACATCGGTAATGAGGGTAAAAAGTAACAGAAATGGAAACCTAACTAATTCTTGAGAGAGAAGAGAAAGAAATGTATGAACTTTATTGAATCTGTGAATTACATGACAAATGAGTACTAGGCATGCTACCTTATTTACTAGTTTGTGGTAGCGTACAGAGTAAGCTGAAGAACAAGAAAACCACTAACTAAGCAACCATTTTACAACTAAGAAAACAGTTTTAACAGTTTAACTAAACTAAGTGGCACCGCCTTTGTAACCAACTACTGCTGACGTGGAAGTAGTAGGAGCAGGTGTAGAAGCTTGATCCTCTTCAGTTAATGAAAAATCCTATTTTGCTAGCAGTCGAATAATCAAGCAATAATAGGAATTAAAAATAAACGAAGAAACGATGAACGCGCGATATACGTGGAAAACCCCGAATAGGGTAAAAACCACAGGAAGGAATCAAAACACTAATGGAACCATTGTGCGATTACAATCGACCTATACTTACAATTGAAACTCCTCTCAATTGACCCAAGAACCGATTGCCGAATCCACGTTCATCGCACCAAGTGTTTGATTGCCGCACGCCTTGAATCACTCAAGCCCTCCGAGATGCTTCCAGAAATCCACTGGAAAAGTATTAAAAGATTGAATAACGATTGCGGAAAAACTTCTTGGAGTTGATTGCGTTGATCAACGATGCATTAGTTGTGCTCCAAGACTCAAAGGAACAGCCCCTCTCTCTTCTCTAAATTTCTCACGTTCATGTGGTGGCTGTAAAAGACGTCACTTTTTTGAAACCCTAGCTGTTGTATTTATAAGCCGCAGACTCTCTTGCTCGAGCACATTTCGAGTTGCTCGAGCACTTTTCTGGCAGATTAGTTGCTGGATGTTTTTGCTCGAGCACTTTGCTGAAAACACTATCTATGGCTCTAAAACTCGACACCCTTGACTTACATCAAAACATAGATACAATTACACATTGATTTCCTTCCACGATCTTAAACAGACGCATCTAAAAATAAAAAGTACAACTCGATAATAGGGATACACCTAAATGTGTGTTTTGTCGTGAGATTTGCCAATACAGAAAGAATGTGGCCTATGGTCCTAACAATCTCCCCCTTTGGCACTTCCATGACAAAACACACTAACATTGAAGATACCTATCCCCTAACAGAATGTGATCACCTGCAAAGCTGCAACAACAATACTGAAGCACACAATCTGTTAAAAATAAAACTACTCCCCCTTTTTGGCACGGAAGGACAAAGGTAGAAGTAAGGGAATGTAATCAAATAAACATGAATAAACCAAGATAATCAAAGATTTTCAAAATCAATAATCATTATCGGGGAAGGGAAAAGCACTATCAAGCAATGTGAGTAAGTATAAAAAAACAAGTTTGACAAGTGAAAAGATAATCTATAACCCAAGCAAGAAATATAAATACGACTGTATATTCATTAACATAAACCATACTCCAATTATTCCATAACGAATAACAGTAACGAAGCAAATATTCAACATGAGATATAAAGTGAAGTGAACGAAGAATGAGCAATTAAAGTATAGTCTAGTGAGTTGTTGAAAATAGCGAGAGCTAGTAGCCAAAACAGACATTGCCATAAAGCCATAAGTAGTTATATATCAAAATACCCCAAAACAATGACGCGCATCTAAAGGACAAATCAATATCCAGGAAAAAGAGCAGATGTCGCAAAAAAAAAAAATCACACTGGGCAACCACAAATATACATGTAGAACTTAAAACTGGATCAAACCAGCTGAGGTGCAGGTCTTGGCTATGAGACTCGAGGAGTGAACATAATGAAAATGCATGGGCAAATCAAATAGAACCAATCAAGGATATATTGAAAAATTAAACGCACCATGACATATGAGTCTATGATAGTGGTGAGTGTGTGAAACACGTCATAGAAAATTAAGATCACCATCCAAGCATCCGAAAAATTCTCATGTACCATTGGACTGTCACGCACTCTCCCCCTCACGAAGTCCAACTAAGCACCCATTGATACTAATTATGTCTCCAAAAAAAAACAGCTCCCCCTCAACTTAATACTTAATATTAGATAGAATTTCATAGTCGTGTTTTCGCTTTTACCCCATTGCTGTTTGACGCGAAAATTGGGAGTAAGAGTACCTCATACCCAATGCCCGGTTACTAAGCGAATGGTCCAATCACGAATGCTTTAAGGTATTTTCTTTTACCCCACTACCGTTTGACGCGAATATTCGGACTGGATAGAGCCGAATGATCCGGTTACTAGGAAAGTGGTCCAATACAAATGTCTTCACGAGGTCTATCCACCTTTTGACGCGAACGCTTAGGGGGAGAGTACCTCACCCCAATTGTCCGGTTGCTCAATGAACGCCCGGATAAACATTTATCTCACCCACAACTAGGTATATTTTTTTTTATTCTTTTGCATAGAAAGACATAACAACGTATCCAGATATGAGGCCAAAAATGGTCAATCGCCTAGGAAAAATACGAGACATATCTAGGTGCATGAGAATCAAACTTGCCTTGTCAAATAATCTCTTTAACTTTGACGTGTAGAGGTGGTAGTCACAGATACATGTGGCCTGACACATTTAACTCCCAAATACATCGCAAGAAAGAACCAAATAGGATGCCCATACACTATCAAGATGTTAAGATGCTCAAATCTTATAGCAGCAAACTCAAACCTCAAGGCATCCACAGTGCAGAAAAAAAATATTTTTAGAGGATTGTAAGATATTCATTTTTTTTTAAAAAAAAAAAAAAAAAAAAAACATGTAAAATCAATGACAATAAAGAAATAAACATAGGGTTCCAAACTAGAGAAATAATAAAACTATATAAATGACTAAACCCATAGAACTAGGTGCAAGATAAGCAATGGAGATCAACCTAGACTATGGAACCAAGATCAAGCTTCAAAATGCAAGGTCAACTCCTCTAGATGATCCCGAGTCATCTAGAGCATCAGCGGACAAATCCGCATGAGGTCTCAAATTTGACCTCCTAACCCAGATAGATCTAGTCTTGACCTTCTCTATTTCTTTACCATTTTTAGGAACATGTATAGGGTTCACCTTCTCATAATGTCCATAAGTCACCTTACGTCTGGATCTTTGAGATCTACCATGATAATCATTAACATATTGATATTGAGAAGAAGAATTGGGGTACCCATGGAGTTTAAAGCAATTTGGTCGAATGTGACCTTTCACTCCGCAAAAATGACACGTAGGCACATGTTTGTCATAACTATGAGAAGATGCTAAGTGGGTGTGTGAAATATTTGACATCTGTAACTTCCCACGAAGAGATCTAGGTTTCATGTTACTTACTTGAACATAATTATCTATATTTTGTGGAGCATGAACATGATTAGTGATAGGATAACCATGGAGTTTAAAGCAGTTTGGTTTAATATGACCCTTAACATGACAATAATGACACGTCGGAATGATTTTTTTCTTGTTTGTCTTTTTAATGTCATGAGTCGTCTTAGCGTTATTATGAACAACAGGAATAGCATGAGGTTTAGAATTTACCTTGTTAGGCTTTGTTTCATTAATTTTACCTCCATTTTGCATTGATGTTGATTCTCCAAGATAGCCAAGGCCTGACTTGTCACTTGATGGCCTTTGCATAAGAAGCATGTCATCCAAGGCTTTTGATCCTGCATTGAAACGCTCAAATACACTATTAGCACTTGCAAGTTCAATTTCGAGTAGGGAGTTTTGATCAGTCAAGACATTGATTTTCTCTTTCAATCCTACAACTTCCTTTTGAAGCATGTCTCTCTCTCCTTTAACGGAGGCTAACACCCCTTTCGGATCATCAACTTGATTTTTCAGTTTCGCCAACTCCGCCACAACTGACTTATACTTCTCAGCCAATTTAAGATTTACCTTGGTGATCTTAACACTTTCCCGATATAATTGATCATATTTTTCTATCAACTCCTGATTGTCCTCAAACTCATCTCCTTCTTCCTCATCATCACTGTCATCCGAAGATTCCTCACTAAGATGTGATTGTAAGGATGCCCCAAAAGCAATATATTTTTTGTTATCTTCTTGTTCTTCCTCAGACTTGCTAGACTCACTATCATCATCCCAAGTTATGTTAGCTTTGTAATTCGCCTTCTTTTTCAACTTGTTGATACATTCATGAGCCAAGTGACCATACCCATGACACTCTCTACATTTGGGCCCTGATGGTTGTCCTTTCTCTCCATTTTTCTCATTACCAATAGAAAAATCTTCTTTACCATTATGATTAATTTTTTTAAGCTTAGAACCATTTTTAATAGCTTTCTTTTTAAAAAACTTTTTCAAAATTTGAAATAATAAGTCCATGTTTTCAGTAACATTGTCATCATCATTATTGCAATCTGAATCTGTCTCATCAATTTGAGAACTTTTAAAAGCAATCGACTTAGTCAAAGATTTTATTTTTGATTTCTGAGATTCAGATTGCAACATATCTGCCTCATAGGTTTGAAGAAGACCAACTACCTCTTCAACGGACTTTTCTTTAAGCTTGCGTTTACCTTCAAGCATAGTGACCTTAGTTTTAAATCTTTCATGCAAAGATCGCAAAAATTTTTTAATAACTCTAAAAGGAGGAATTGGTTCACCTAAAGTTTCACAGCTATTAACAATAGAGATTAGCTTAGAATAAAACTGGTTGAATGTCTCGTCTTCTTGCATTCTAATAACCTCAAATTCGGTTGTAAGCCTTTGCAATTTGGATTGCTTGACAACATCAGTACCCTCATGACAAGTGACTAAAATATCCCATGCTTCCTTTGCTATTTCGCAGTTGGATATCTTACGGTGTTCATTCACATCCACTGCACTAAATAAAATATCCAAGGCTTTATTATTTGCTTGTAATTGTGCCTTTTCTGCGACAGATAACTCGGAACTAGGTTTGGGTACTGTTTGATTATTCACTGTAACAGTAGGGTACATATAACCATTAACATACGACTTCCAAATTTCTTCGTCTGCTGATCTCATAACAGCTTTTATTCTGGATTTCCAATAATCAAAATTCTCACTATCCAAAATCGGTACACGACTAGATAGATGATACATGTTTGTGTGCGTGTGCGTGTTCATCTTAACTAAGGATCCACTCTAGGAATAAACCCTAATATAACGAGCGACCCGCTCTGATACCAATTGAAAAATCCTATTTTGCTAACAGTCGAATAATCAAGCAATAATAGGAATTAAAAATAAACGAAGAAACGATGAACGCGCGATATACGTGGAAAACCCCGAATAGGGTAAAAACCACAGGAAGGAATCAAAACACTAATGGAACCATTGTGCGATTACAATCGACCTATACTTACAATTGAAACTCCTCTCAATTGACCCAAGAACCGATTGCCGAATCCACGTTCATCGCACCAAGTGTTTGATTGCCGCACGCCTTGAATCACTCAAGCCCTCCGAGATGCTTCCAGAAATCCACTGGAAAAGTATTAAAAGATTGAATAACGATTGCGGAAAAACTTCTTGGAGTTGATTGCGTTGATCAACGATGCATTAGTTGTGCTCCAAGACTCAAAGGAACATCCCCTCTCTCTTCTCTAAATTTCTCACGTTCATGTGGTGGCTGTAAAAGACGTCACTTTTTTGAAACCCTAGCTGTTGTATTTATAAGCCGCAGACTCTCTTGCTCGAGCACATTTCGAGTTGCTCAAGCACTTTCCTGGCAGATTAGTTGCTGGATGTTTTTGCTCGAGCACTTTGCTGAAAACACTATCTATGGCTCTAAAACTCGACACCCTTGACTTACATCAAAACATAGATACAATTACACATTGATTTCCTTCCACGATCTTAAACAGACGCATCTAAAAATAAAAAGTACAACTCGATAATAGGGATACACCTAAATGTGTGTTTTGTCGTGAGATTTGCCAATACAGAAAGAATGTGGCCTATGGTCCTAACACACTCCCCTGCAAACTGAAGATGGGGAAACACACAGCTGCAGTTTGGTTCTGAGAAATTGGAATCGAGCAATGGTGAGGGGTTTGGTAAAGATATCAGCCACTTGAAATTCAGAGGGAACAAACTGGATCAATAGTTGTTTACGCAAAACCTTTTCACGCACAAAATGAAAATCAACCTCAACATGTTTCGTGCGAGCATGAAAAACAGGATTGGAGGCTAAGGATATGGCTGAAACAATATCACACCAGAGAACAGGTATGTGAGATGCAGTAACTGGAAATTGCAGGTCCTTTAAGAGATGAACAAGCCAAACAACCTCTGCTGTAGTGTTAGCTAAAGATTTGTACTCGGCCTCAGTGGAGGACCGAGCAACTGTTGGTTGCTTTTTAGCAGACCATGAAACAAGATTAGGACCTAGGAAAATGCAATAACCTCCTGTGGACCTTCTGTCCAAGGCATCACCTGCCCAATCTGCATCAGAGAAGGCAGTGAGCTGTAAAGATCCCTTGGTAAAGTGCAGACCATGATTAATGGTACCCTTGACATATCTCAGAATTCTCTTTACAGTAGTAAAGTGACTCTCAAGGGGGATGTGCATATGCTGACATACTGCATTCACAGCATAGGACAACTCTGGTCTAGTGAGAGTGAGGTATTGGAGAGACCCCACAAGAGTTCGATAAAGCTCGGGATTAGAGAAAACAGGATCTGAGGGGTTGTATAGGTCCTGAGAGAGGATGGAGAGGCACATGGCCTGCAAGTCTCCATACCTGCTTTGGCTAAAAGGTCTGAGGCATATTTAGCTTGTGTGAGGAGCAAACCTGGTCCTGTAGGGTCATGCACAACCTCTATGCCCAGAAAATAATGAAGAGGACCCAAGTCTTTAATTAAGAGCAAAATCAGAACCAAGACCTTGAATTATGGTACTAATGAGAGTAGAATTATTCCCTGTAATAAGGATGTCATCAACATAAACAAGGACATAGACCACATCTGATTGTTTAGTGAACACAAAGAGGGAAGAATCTGCAAGACTATTATGGAATCCTTGAGTAAGTAGACTCTTAGACAACATGTCATACCAGGCTCTTGGAGCATGTTTGAGGCCATACAAAGCCTTATTTAGCTTGCAAACATGATGAGGAAAATGAGAGTCCACATACCCCTGAGGTTGCTTCAGATAGACATGCTCGTGGATTGTTCCATGGAGGAAAGCATTGGAAACATCAAGCTGTTTAACTGTCCAATTAAATGTAACTGCCAAAGATAGGACAAGTCTGATGGTTTGTTGCTTGACCACAGGACTAAAAGTCTCTGTATAGTTAATTCCTTCTGTTTGTTGGAAGCCTTGAGCCACCAACCTGGCTTTATAACGAGCAACAGTACCATCAACATTCCTCTTAATTCTGAAAATCCACTTACATCCGATGACAAGTGCCTGAGGAGGTAGAGGAACCAGATTCCATGTCCCTTGTTGGACAAGAGTTGAGTATTCCTCAGCCATTGCCTGTTGCCATTCAGGAAAGGCCATAGCCTCTTTGAAGGAAGTAGGTTCATTAAGAGGAGATGAATTGACTAAAAGAGAGAGAGAACGTTTGGGAACAAAGATGCCATGCTTGGATCTTGTGACTATGGGATGAGTAGGAATTGAAGTACTAGAAGGGACTGGAACAGAGACAGAAACAGAAGAGGGACCAACAATAATAGAGGAAGGATTAGTAGAAGGAGAAGAAAGTGAAGGAGGAGAGGAAGACATAGGAAGAGTAGTATGTATAAGAGGAGGAGTATCAACAGCTGTAGGAGAAGATGGTACAGGAACACATGCTGGAACAACAGATCTGAAATTAGGAATGAATGAAGAAGAAACAGGAGTTTGAACTGATGTAGTGGAGGATTGAAGAAGTGTAGAGTAAGGAAAATCTGTCTCTATAAACTTGACATGTCTGGAGATGTATACTCTGTTAGTTGTGGGATCTAAACACCTATACCCCTTAGTGGAAGCACAGTAACCAAGGAAAATACAAGGTGTAGACCTAGGAACAAGTTTGTTGGACACATATGGTCGCAACCATGGAAAGCAATAGCAGCCAAAAGGCTTTAGAAGAGTATAATCAGGTGCCTTTTTGTACAGGACATGATATGGGACCTGAAAGTCAATGGAGGAATTAGGCAATCGATTGATAAGATAAAGAGCAGTGCTCCAACCAAAATTGGATAGGTAATTGGGCCTGTTGAAGTAGAGTAATAGTTGTTTCAATGATATGACAGTGTTTTCTTTCAGCAACACCATTCTGTTATGGTGTATATGGACAACTGGTTTCATGAAGAATGCCAAAAAGAGAAGAAAGAAGCCATTAATCTACTAAGAAACTCACCACCATTGTCAGTTCTAACAGTTTTGATAGTAAAGGAGAAATGGTTAGAAACAAACAGTTTAAAGGCTTGAATACAAGATGTGACTTCAGATTTAGCATGTAGAGGAAACAACCAACAATATTTGGTGTAGTCATCAACCAATAGAAGATAGTATCTATATCCTGAAAAGGAAACCACAGGTGAAGGCCCCCAAACATCCATATGAATCAATTCAAAGGGGGCACTAGTATGAGAAGTAGACATGGGAAATGGAAGTTTATGGCTTTTAGCCTTATTACATGAATAGCAATCTAAGTGAGTAATAGAAGGGATAGACAGATTATATTGCTTGGAGAAAATGGAAAGCAAACCAGTGTGTGGGTGACCAAGTCTGTTGTGCCATAGAGTAGCATTGGAGGACATGCTTAAGAGAGCAGTAGCTGATTTAGAGGAAGGAAGCAGGGGGTACAACCCCTTGTGACAAGTCCCCTGGTGCAGGATTTGGAGAGTGGTTTTGTCCTGAATAAAATAACCACAAGAGTCAAAAGTGATAATGCAATGATTGTCTTTGGCAAATTGATGAACAGATAAGAGGTTGTGTGAGATTTGAGGGACATGAAAGATGTTTGTTAAGTCAAAGCAATGAGTAGGAGTACAGAGCAGACTTTTACCTGAGTGAGCAACAGGGACAAATTGTCCATTACCAATAGTGATAGAGCTGGTTCCAAAACCTTCATTTGAAACCTGGATGTGAGATGGATCATGGGTCACATGAGATGTTGCGCCAGAGTCAAAGAACCATGGTGTGGTAGGGAGAGCTTGAGCAGGTTGTGAGCTATAACATGGTGCTTGTGTAGTAGAGAGTGCATAACCACCATAAGTAGGTGCATAACCACCATAAGGAGTAGCATTTCCATAATAACGGATAGTATCAGGTGTTAACACACATAGCTTGAGCAAGAATTCCAGTTGGGTTGCCAAAACCAGAAGCTCCATGACCTGCATTATTTCCATATCCTGGAGCAATGCCATACCCACTAGACTGACCAAGATTTCCAGAATTAGGTCCATAACCAGACATAACTTGTTGTGGATTGCCATTATTACTTCCTGATCGTCCAGGTGGTCTGTAAGCAAGATTTTGTCTATGATAACAGGAATATGCCAAATTGTTTGTCTTACCACAAATCTGGCAACCACTTGATTGCATTCCACCACCAGACTGCATGCCAGAGTATATAACAGGTGCTTGGTGTGAAGCATTCTGATTTCTAGTATATCTAGCATTACGATTTGATTTGTTGTTGTTACCATATGATGAGGGATAGAACTGTTGTTGTATTGGTGCAGGGAAAGGATACTGAAAAGGTAAAGGTAAAACTGGTGATGGTAATGGAAGAACACCAGAGTGCAGACCAGGTGTTTGATGAATGGCAGTGGATGAATTTGCAGAGAGATTTGGAGATGGAGACTGCTGCACATTAGATGTTTGAGTGACAAAGATGGAGGTTGAATCTGCATGATTATTTTCCATATGCAGGTCCTCAGCCATGAGCATGGACGAAAAAGTACCAAATGACAGTGGTTCAGTTCTAGTCCTGATAGCTTGTTTAAACGAACCATAACCTGTTTTGAGTCCATTTAGGGCATGAAATATTAGATCCTCATCATCCATATAGTGACCAGATGCAGCTAACTTCTGTATGATTTCTTTGATTGAGTCAAGATACTGTTCCATAGTTCCACTCTTGTTCAAGCTATACAACCTTCGCTTAAGATCATGCACATGAGATCGTGAAAGTAAACTGAACTTCTCCTCAAGCTTGTTCCAAAACTGGAATGTATGTTCAGCTCCAACAATATGAGGAAGAACTGAAGGATTTAGGGTTGCTATGAGACAGGATAGCATCATGCGATCAATTGTTATCCACTTAGTGAATTCAGGATTTGGAACTTTATTCCCAGACACATCCAGAATATGAGATGCAGGAATCACAGTAGAATTATCAATGAATTCATACAGATTATTGGCTTTAAGAGCATTTTCCACTTGAGTTTTCCAAGCAAAGTAATTTGAACTTTCAAGTTTGATCGTAACAAATGATTGAAAGTTTGCGATCAAGAAATAAAGAGAAGGAGGTAGGTACAATGTGGTAGAGGTTGACGTTGAATCTGAAGCAGAATTGGTAGAAGCAGATTGTGACGCCATTGATGATTCTTTGAATTTGCTCAAATGAATTTGATTCAAGATCGAGACTCTTCTTCGACTTTCGTCTCACAGAAGCTCTGATACCATAACAGAAATGGAAACCTAACTAATTCTTGAGAGAGAAGAGAAAGAAATGTATGAACTTTATTGAATCTGTGAATTACATGACAAATGAGTACTAGGCATGCTACCTTATTTACTAGTTTGTGGTAGCGTACAGAGTAAGCTGAAGAACAAGAAAACCACTAACTAAGCAACCATTTTACAACTAAGAAAACAGTTTTAACAGTTTAACTAAACTAAGTGGCACCGCCTTTGTAACCAACTACTGCTGACGTGGAAGTAGTAGGAGCAGGTGTAGAAGCTTGATCCTCTTCAGTTAACAAAAGGCCCTCTGCTACCAATTGGGGCATAGGATCAATTTGCTGAAAAGACACACCTGAAAAATATGTGGACTTTACCATAGCCATTAGGAGAGGAAATTGCAAAGCCACAAACAAGTACACAGGATAACAACCCAATGCAACTACTGGAAGAAGAATCCATTCCTTGATTTCTCTAAACACAAGATAAACTATGCAACCAAAGGCCATCATTGTGAATAGTATGGAGACGAAGAGGTTAACCAGACCCCATATCATTCTTTTGGGTAAGGTAAAGAGAAAATCTTTTGCTGCATAGCGAGAAGTGAGGATGGACAAGAACGAGATTACGGAAGCAATGGACGAGAAAAGAGCGAGCGCATTAGATATGCCAAAAGTTATGAAGGCTCTGTTTTGGTAGAAAACTGGGTGGCCCTCACCGTTGCTTCCACCTGGTACTTGTATGGCAGCCGCAAACACCACGGTGGCAATGAGAGATGCTATGATTGTGCATGAACTTGCGGTAACTTTCATCCACTTCTCTTCGGCTTTCATCAACGCCTTGTGTGTCTCACTAAACTCTTGTTCGGGTGTCCTGTCATCCTTGTTTCTCTCTTCTCTGTTTTCTGGAAGTGCAAGTCCATCAACTCCCTACAAATCAGGCGGTTCAAAATTAGGAAAGCTTCATCTATTTCCATGAATTAAAAGTTTTATTTTAAAACCCAGGATCTGTAAGAAGCCTCTAGCGCCTAGCGGTAGAATATTGTCTTGAGACATCTCGTTTGCGAAAGGTTGATTGTGTTGAACACGAAAATTAGTTCATGTTCGGATGGTTCTAGATCAATATTTCACAACAATGACCAATTAGGCAAGTGAGAATGCCCCAAGAAATCCCAATTAACGTATCTTGAGAACATGTGGAATTAGAATACCAAAATAGCAATTGCATTTTTCTATTTCTACGGTCCCCATCATTCTATTGGGCTGGAATTGCGCTACTTGTTACCTGTAAACTAGTGCAAATGTCCTCTAAGTGCATCTCCAACAGGCTAGCTAAAGAAAATTGGCAATCGACTATATTTGACCAGCCATTAATTTGTCATCTTTAGATCATTTGAAATAAAAACGTACCTTGAACCACTGCCATTCTCTCTGCATCTGTAGAGCTGCACCGGCTGTGCGGTCAAGTATTTTTGGAGGCGGCAAAAGCCCAGCCAAATGAAGAGCATTGTTGTTATTCTTGTCCCGTTTCGAGAAAACTATGACCTTATACTCTTCAAGTAGGCGTATGAGACGGAACACCCTTTCTTGTCGGTAACAAATCGCCTCATGGAAAATTGAATGCTCGAAATCATTTTCCAGAGAAATGGCATAAGGGTATGACTTCAAAATCTGTTCAACAATTTCATGAATTCCGTGCTTTGTTGCTTGTTGTAATGGTAGCCGAAGTATCCTATCTGCATTTGAGAAATCTGAGCGTATAATTTCGCGGCAAAGGAATCGGAGAAGATCATGGGCTTGATCGTGTAGCAATCTTTTCTCTCGGATCTCGTAGATGGGCTTAATTGATTGCTCTGTATTGTTAAAAAAGTTAGCTAATATGTAAGCAATAACAATGCATACTAGCCTAGCATATGGATGAAAATCTAATGTAATCACTTGAACTTGAGTCTTGCTAGTATTATCGGCGAGTCTCATAGTTGAATAAGTTTGACGTGATGATGAAAATCTGCAGACTGTGTTATATTCTGGTACGAGACTTCTTTTAACCCACCTCCTATTTTGCACAATTAAGACTTCTCAAAATATGCAACCTGTTCTTAATTAATTATTACTACAAATTAAGTATAGGCAAAAAAACAACAACCAACTAATTAAGCCTCTCTCAAATTTTCTTTTTTTTAATGAAGAACGAACTAAGCATGTCATCCCTGCCGGGTAAAGGAAAGTCTTACTCTTTGTAAAATGCAATTCATCCAGAATCCTTACCCAATGTTTCAGCGACTTTCGAAACCATAGCATGCAATCTCTTCTTCACTTTATAAGCCCAGCCTCCTATCACGATAGAGGGTTTGTCATGGCATCGAGTGATTTCTTTTAAAAGCCAAGAACGCGTAATCTTATCATTGTACAACAAAATCATAAGTAATATACAACCAAAAGGAGGATAAGTAGTCGGCAAAAATCATGAAAGTGAAAGGTATAACACAACTAGATTTAATATAACTTAATTGACAACCATGGAAAGCAAGAGGGTTGGAATATAAAGCACGTAGGAAGTATGGGACTAGAGAATCGGCCACCAACTTTTCTTGAACCCAGTCTCTCCTCTCTTTCTATCTTTCTCTCTCTCTCTAAAAAGATTCTCCTCCTACTCTCTAAAAAACCAACTAGGGTTTCCCGTTGGGGGGTGGCGCTGCCTCCCCCCTTCCTTTCCCCGATCTCACTCTCCCTCCCTCCTTTTTTTTTTTTTTTTTTCGGTTTTTTTTCCTTTTTTTTTTTTTTTTTTTGTGTGTGCAGGACTAGGCTGTGGAGGGTGTGGTGGTACGGTTGGCGGGTTGTGGAGGAATATTGGTTTCCCTAGCTGTTGGTTTTCCTGGCCGTTTGTGAGAACCGAAATGACGATTTCTCGGTGGCTATATTCGGAGTCCGGTCGCTTGTTTGGGGACGCGGCGGCGTGGTTGTCTTCTTTAGGATGGCGGCGTTGGTGGAGGATGGGTGTCGGCCAGCGGTTTGGTTCTGTGGGGCGGTGATAGAATGGCTGGTTAGGGTTGGCCCCTTTTGGGCTTCTGGCCTGGGGCCATTTTCCGTTTTCTTTTTTCTTATTTGTAACAATACGATCTTTCTTGCTCTAGTCTTCCACATTTTTTTTTATTATCATCTATTCGTCATATTTAAGAATGACAATTTCCCCGAAACCCAATGGATACCCGCCCCGCCCTGCCTATTTGGATGCCAATATTACTCAATTTTCATCCAATAAAAATTAAAAAATCCTTGGTTGAACATGGGGCGGGTATAATTTTGATACCCACCTTCGAATACCCATACCCACCCCGTTCCAAATATATATATACAGCGAGCTTCCTATCCAAACCCTTAAGTTACGGACTCCATCCGGACCTCATAGTTCCGACCAAATCTTGACGATCCGAACCGCTCAATGTGTTTAAAACGTGTTTTTAAGGGTCCTTGCGAGAAATTAGCAAAAAAAAACAAAAATGGAAATGGCTTGATCGGAGCAGTTTTCATAAAACTGTACATATGCAGTTTTTATGAAAAATTGCTCGGATCAAGCCCTTCCCGGTATTTTTTATTTTTTGCTAATTTCTCACGGGGATCCTTAAAAATACATTTCAAACACATTGAACAGTTCGGATCATGGAAATTTGATCGGGAACTATGAGGTGTGGACGAAGTCCGCATTTTAAGGGTGTGGATTGGAAGTTGTGTGTATATATGTATATTTATGAATGTATGTATATATGAGTGCATATAGTATATAAATGTACACCGGTGATCCTGTCAAGGATCCCGGATTGAAGCTTTTTCGGTGTTTTGAGGCTTTTAAAAATTGTTTTTGCAAAATCCGATCCGTCCAATGTGTTTAAAAGGTGTTTTCCAAGGTCCGTGCGGGAAATCTTCAAAAAAAAATAGCGGAAAGGGCTTGATCCAAGCATTTTTTCACAAAAACCGTATATATACAGTTTTATGAAAAAATGCTTGGATCAAGCCCTTTCCGGTATTTTTTTTTGAAGATTTCCCGCGTGGACCTTGGAAAACACGTTTTGAACACATTGGACGGTTCGGATCGTGAAAATTTGATCCGGAACTATGAATCCCGGATCCGGGATCCCGGACTAGATAAGGACTCTATAAATGTATCTGTATGTGTGCACATACAAGTGTGTAAGTGCGCATGGATGCACAATTTGTGTATATTATTCCATATTAAAACAATATATGCTTAAGTGTTAAAAAAATGTTTAATGATGGTAGTTGTTAAGAATTTATATAATCTTGGTGGGCTATATTTTTTCGGAACTTTCTATTCTATTTTGTTTTACAAAAAAACTTCTTGTACAACCGTTTCGGCTCCAACCATTTATAACCCGCTCACATACAAGTGGGGCGTACACCAATAATTGTGTGTGGGCTTCACGTGTGTGTGGGTGGGTTATAAATGGTTGGAGCCGAATTGGTTGTACATGTAGCATTATTTATGTTTGTTATTATAGGAAACATAAATTATTTTTGTTTAGATATTATTGTTCTTTTTTGTTCAGCTAGTTTGGATATATATGGATTTACCAGAAAATGCCCGATCCCCAATGGAGGCGGGTATGGTGGATTGTCCAGTATCTCTTCTAGTCTTCTGGGTATGGAGGTGGGGATGGAGAAGAAATTCTTGATTGGGGATTGGGGGTAGAATAGGGTCCCTCGATCCGTACCCTATACGTTGTCATCCCTAGTTAGATTGAGCAGGGACATAGTGATAGAGGGGCGGTGTGGCACAGGCTACCCCCAATTTTACACGAATGGAAGTCGATTAGGTAGTGTCCCACTTGTACAGGAATGGAAGTCGATTAGGTACTTATCACTGTCTGAATAACTTGAGTTTTTTTAGAAAAATGACGAAAAAATAAAGATTTAGAGGATAAACAATTCAGAAAGAAAAATATATATATATCCCGATGGCTTTCATATAAGAACCACTAGAGAGTTGAATCAAGTCTTTATTATTTTTTGAACTCAAAACAAAGCTTAGGACAAAGTTTGAGTTTTAACTTAATTTTCTACCCATATTGTTACTAACAATATGCAACAATTAATACAAGTTGTGGACTACCATCAAACAACGCCACCTCCTGATCCAAATATCGTCTCCGCATTGGTTTCAAGAATAATAAAAGTAAATTCCAATGGAACGGAAAGAGATAAGAAGTTCAAGACTTTACCAGTAGCCGCACCAGAATTATTGCTAGCATGAGTAGCCTCTATATCCCATCTACTATGGTTGTCTGCAATGTTTTCCAACTCCATACCTTCATGTTTTTTTGTCGGAAACTTCATACATTCGGTTTTCTTTATCTTCATTCCTTCATTGCAAACCGAAAATTGTAAGGTGAATCATGCTAGTAGTGTATATAAATGAGATTTAATTTTGGTGCATAATTAATTTGACCTTAGTAACCTAATTCTCCTAAATAGGGCGGCGAATTCAGCTGTAATTTATGTATTAGAATAGATATTATCGGTTAATCCATGATTTCAAAGACGAATTAAACATTTACTCAGTTGTCCAAAGCCTTTAGCACTCTATGCGCTGTAAGAAGTGAGTAGGGAAGGGATCTAAACTAACAATATGATCCCAAGTAAATTCTTAGAACAAATAAGCGTCCAAACCATTTTTTTGGGTAAACTAGTAAATTCTTAGAACAAATAAGCGTCCAATCCTTTTTTTGGGGTAAATTATAAGCTTCCAAACCTCGTCATTTATCAACTGCAATTAGCTTGGTTTGATCAAGAATCCAT